>SEYY01015215.1:17500-25861 GCA_009176605.1 Armadillidium nasatum | reverse complement strand
ATTATTATTATTATTATTATTATTATTATTATTATTATTATTATTATTATTATTATTATTATTATTATTATTATTAATTATTTTATTTAAAATTATAACTTTCATAATTATTAATATTATTACTTTTATTATTTTTATTGTTATTCACTATAAATCGTAAAGATGTGTTACTTCAAAATTCAAGAATTTTTGCATTAAGCAGTTCTTGGTTGTCAACATTTTGAAGGTTTTTGTGAAGTTTTCGGCAACGTCGAAAAGATTAATGTGTGGTCATTTTGCTAAAATGCTGAGCCACCCCTCAATCGCGCTTTCGAGCACGTTGCAAAAATTGATGCCTCGATTTATAACTGTTTATTATAATTGTTTACGAGAGCGGTTTCATTGCAATGTTATTGTTATTACTAATATAGGTATTTTTTTTTTTCCTATATAAAGTGAATTTATTTTCATAGGTCTTCTTTATTTGGGCTTTTTGAGACACAACATTATTGTTCACTCAAGGAAAAATTTATTCGTTAATCTAATAATCAATTTTGTAATTCGGGAACCAAGTTTTCAACGAACATTTTGGTTATATTACGTTGATCATGTAATTAATTTTAAAAGATAGTTTTTTCTTTCATTATAAAGTTTGATGTTCAAATTAGAAACTTCTGGAAAAGTAAAGAGTGTTTATGAATGTAATATGTTTTCCTTTTAAAATACATTGGAAGATTTCGAAATTATAATTTTCCTTTAAAATGAACTTGATTGTTTTTGACACATCAAAAGCCATGACATTACTATTATGGCTCAGAAGAATAACCATACATTACACGGAAGTAATGGCCTAAATATACATAAATGTGGTTCTTCTTTTGACAAAAGAGTGAAACCGTATGATGTAAATGTTGGAAACTGCGTGATCAGAAAAATAAGATGGTAGATGGAAGACATTGTAGTGTTTTGATATACGTGTATATATGTGTGTGTATGAGGAGTTGAAAGTACTTATACGCTTTAACACGAATCAGTGAGTTAGCCGTAAAAATAACGAAGAATTTATAATAAATAAAATTGTTTTATAAAAGATTTTACATTCTTTAAGAGAAATAATAATTTATTATTGAGAGGAATGAAAATTTTTGTTAAAGTTATATTTTAAAACAAATATAAAGATTGAAATAGGATTAAAAGGTATAGCTTGTAAGAAGTATTAAAAATTTTTTGTGTGCTAAGATAAAAATTAATTTAAAAAAGTCATCTCTTGAAAAGAAATATAGAAAAATGAAATATGGAAAAAGGTTAAAAATGATAGTTTGAAGAAAAAAACGGGAAAAATATCTAAGAACATGGGTATTGCATTAAAGAAATAGTCAAGAAATGAAAATTTTATGAAGTAATATTAAGTAAATGTTGTCTTCACTCGTATAAAATCCAAATTATGGTATTGATTATCATGTAATAAGAATTTTTATTATAAATACGTTAAGTATTGTTGTAGAATGACATTGTAGATATTAAACAATTAGAACAAGTATGATAAACATATGGTTATACGGAGAATGTAAATGGGTCTGACCAAAGGTCACGTGGTTATGACTTCATAGGCACATGGTCTCCTTTAGAACTTTTGGTTATAGTGAGTTAAAGTAAATAAGTATGTAAATGTAGTTAGTCAAAAATTTTAAATATCAGGAATTGAATGAAAAAATACAACCAACCACGTGGCTATGACGTTATAGACTACAAAAATATTTTGTGTTAACTTTCAGTAAATAAAAAAAAAGCATGTTATATATCGGAGAAAAAAATAGTTCCGATGACGTCACTTAGTTAAGGAAAAAAATAGTTCCATGGTTTATATTTCAGGTAAGTACTTGAAAGCAATACATACAAAGGAAAAAAAGGTATGACGTCACATGAATTTTTGGTGGTGATGATACAAACATAAATTCATATGAATATAGTAAAGAAGATGTATGACGTCACAATATTTACATTCGTATTGGAAAATAAGATGATAATGATATTAATAATGACAAAAAGTTTTGTGAGCTATGGTGAATTAAGATATATTTTGAAAGAATTAGTTAAGAAAAGTATATAAGGTTCTATAAATTACACGTTAGAAAGAATATGAAATGAGTTTGATCATGTTGAAGTGATAAAAAGATTGGTAGTATATGGAGAATAAGGCAAGAATGGTGGGATGATTATGTAATGAGGTACATGTCAATATCTATAAATTACGTATTGGAGAGCTGTCAATATGTCTTTGATCATTTAAAATTAGTGAACCATGAAGAGTTAAGATATATTTTGGGTGGTATAGAAAAGAAATGTACGTAAGGTTCTATAAATTACATGTTAGAGAGAAGATGATTTGTCAAAATGTTTAAAGTCAGCTAGTATATGGATATTAATTAAGTTATACGTTGGAGGGGGATTATGGTATGAAATGTATGTCAAGTTCTATAAAATGTGTGTGTGTGTGTTAGAGAGAAAACAGTATATCTTTGGGAAAAATTTAAGTTGAAAGTGGAGAATTAAGTTAAATGTTTATGAGTTTAGGCTGAATATTAATGTAAAGTTCTATAATTTGTATGCTAGATAAAAGTTGGAATGACACTGCTCATGCCTTACTGATAAAGTTAAGTCATGCTTAGAGAATCAAATTAAATGTTTGTTAGAAGTAATATACATGAATTTTGCTTTGATATGTCAAGTATATCAGTGTATGTAATGTTAAACTGGCTGTTCTTTTAGATGGTTACAATTGTAAAGTATGCAAGCAGATGTGAATGGGATTCGGTGTATGTGAGCATCACTGAGTCCTTATTCGTACTTTACTACATGTATAAGTGAAGAAGTAAGAAAGAATTAAAATGTCCTAAGAATGGGAATTGGTTACCATGACAATTTCACGAATGCGGGCAGCATGTGTGTTTGTATGTACATGTGTATATGTTTATGTGAGATAAAAATTGAAAAAAAATTAAAGGAAAAAAATAGAAATTAAAAATTAAAAAGAAAAAGAAACAAAAAAGAATAAAGGAAAATAAAATGGAAACAGAAAAGAAATAGATAATAATTTATTTTAAAAATGAAAAAATAAAAGAAAAATTGGAAATGAAAAAGAGAACTTTGGTTAAGATAAATAAATACATTAAAAAAAAATATATCAAATCAGGTCTTGAATGCAGATAAAGAAGAAGTATGACGTCATAATATTTTAAATTCGTATTTGAAAGTGTTCAAATGACCCGTGATGTTGACGTCTTGAATGTTTATGCATACGTTGGCGGGTCTAAATTCGTTCGTTCATCTGAGGAATCAAAGTCATGGGGAGAAAATTTTTAGACATAGTTTCATGACTGTCTATACATGATGTGTCACAAAGTAAGGTATGTGTGTGTGTGTGTACCCCAATAGATTCCTTTGACCAAGAAAAAAAAATTTGAAGAAAAAAATCTACGGAAATAAAAACCATTTGATCAAAAGATGACGGATAACGCGCGTTCAAGATAGTAGATACCAAGAAGGCCTAGCAAGAATGTCTCACACTAGAAAGTGTTAGGAAAAAATTTAGAAAGTGTTAGAAAAAAAATAAGCGAGCATGACGTCACAAGGTAAGGTGTGTGTTTGGCGTATGCGTAGGTGACGTCCTGATTGGCACACGTCTGTATACGGATGTAACCAATGAGATATCGTTTCTTGTGTTGCCCTCAGTGTCAGCTTTGCTGACACTGGCACTCCCCTCTTACCAAGTGGGTGACATGGCCTAGCATGGATGCCTCATACTAGAAAGAGCAAGAAAAGTTAGAAAGTGTTAGAAAAAACTAGCATTAGACGTCACAAGGAAAGGTGTGTGACTGTGGCTTAAAGGACATTTTCGCACTTGTATTGGTAAGATCTCTCATGGAAATGGAACGTCATGAAAATCTATTCCTCAGGTAGGGTGTTCGAATCCAGATTTTGAAGTTTGTTTCTTGATAAAAATCTAAGGAGATGAAGGTCATGATTTCAGAAAATAATACGAGATATATGAATAAAATAATAGTGTCTGTTAAACAAATGCTTTATAGTAAATGAAACTTTTAAGATTGTTTAAGGAGTATCTAAAGTAAATAGGGTTTAAGGTTATTATTATTATTATTACTATTATAATTATTATTATTATTATTATATATAGTCAAAATTTTGAAGTTTATTTTTTGACAAAAATCTACGGAGATGAAGGTCATGTTTTCAGAAAATCTACGAAGCTCGTATATTTATGGCGGTTGTCATAGCAACAATTGAGATGTTTGTGTATGCGCTCGGGCGTAAAGTCTTGGTTACCATGCCGAAAACAACAACGTTTGAGAAATATGTGCACAGCGCTAGCGCGTTCTTCTTCGCCACCATACGGATACTGCTGTCGGATATCGCATCCGGATATTGCCACCGTATACCACCACTGGATAGGGCGACAGCTGTCACCCCCGTGCCGTCGCGCCGTTCGCGCTGGTCGCGAAGGGCCACACTCCATGGCTATGAAAGAAAAAAAGAAGAAAGAAAAAATAGCGGTAACATTAAAGTTTACTCAATGTCATGACGTCATCATACAAAAGGCAAAAAAAATGTGCGGGATGAATACAACAATTCGATTTTTGTAAGGAAAGATCGTCCTGGTCAGGTGGTTAAGGTGACGGAATTCAATTCAAAAGACCGAGGTTTGAATCTCGGTCTTGGAGCTCGCAAAAGTTTTAAGTTCTTAATTTCGGGCGAAGAAGTTTGATTTTTCTGTCAATAGATGGAGTTAAGAAGAAGAAATGGAGGGAGAATTCAAAATTCAAATTCAAGATGGCGTCGACACACACGTGATGGACAGAAGAAGAAAACACGTGATGAAGAAGAAAAATGGCAATGAGTTACGTCATCAAGAAGAAAGCCTGTGATTCGTTGGATGTATAGGAATGGTGTCATGCGCTCGAAAGCTGTCTAGCGTGAGGGACAAGTGCTAGAAGAAAAGCTAGAACTATGACGTCATCAAGAAGAGAGCCTGTGATTGGCTGGACGATGCCTTACCCTATCTGCAAAATGGCACTCATCTCGGTATAAAGGAAGGGTGCCAAGATATAGGAAGGGTGCCAAGTACCCTGCATCCTTATAGGCCCACGGATATAGGAAGGGCGCCACGTGCTATAAAGCTCTCTAGCATATGGGACAAGGGCTAGATAGAAGCTGAAAATTACTCTCAGGAAACAACATGAGGCACGTTCAGGCACGTGCTCCACGTGCCGGCGGCAAGATCAAAGGGTTAAAAGACCAAAAAGGTAAGGAATTAACGGATTAATAACGGATTAACAAGATTAAATCAAAGGTAAGAGGATTAAGAAGATTAAAATATGCTCACCAAAAACCATGGTTTCCAATTAGGGGGCAACGCCACCCCAATTTCCCATCAGAGGGGCAAAGCCCCCCTAAAAGGCCTCATGAACGTAAATGGTTTCCCCTCATGTGGCACTGGCACTCCCCTCAGATAGAACTGGCACCCTCCAATGTTCTTCCCTTACTATAGTATATATATATATATATATATATATATATATATATATATATATATATATATATATATATATATATATATATATATATATATATATATATATATATATATATATATATATATATATATATATATATATATATATATATATATATATATATATATATATATATATATATATATATATATATATATATATATATATATATATATATATATATATATATATATATATATATATATATATATATATAATATATATATATATATATATATATATATATATGTATATATATGAGCAATTTATGAGAGTAATTTTTGAAACGATTTATGAGGTTAATAAGAATAGTATTTGAAGTGATTAAATCATAAAAGTGCATACAGAGCGACTTTTTGGGTTTGCTTGATTTTTGGGACGCTTTTATTGACTTGAAAAAATGCCTAACGGTCTTTTCTGCAATTGCGTGCAATGTTGCATTCTCAGGGGCCTTACTGTTCTATTTTGCGGTTCACGGACCCAAATATACCCCTGCTCTCATACCTCCCGTAGTCGAACTGATGTTTTGACAGATTGAGCAGCAAAAAATAATGGCCAGGAAAGTGAGTGAAGTGAAAGTAGTGACTCTGCAAACTCAGGTAACTTCCTGATACTGTTATTCTGGATTCATGAGACCCCGACTTGAGGTCAATTTCGAAGGAATAAACTCCCAAAAATGGTGTCAGGAAAGAGCTGAGGGATTTTCAATTCCAAATCTTTTTTTCAGTTAAAAAGCGTTTCCCAAAAATCACGTACCAAGCGAAGTCGCCCAGTATACTACTTCATTTGACCACCTAAGAATATAATCCATCCCTATATTGAAAATGCAATGCACATGATCTTTTGTCTGGTAATATATATATATATATATATATATATATATATATATATATATATATATATATATATATATATATATATATATATATATATATATATATATATATATATATATATATATATATATATATATATATATATATTTCTATCCTGTCTGTCTCAGTTATATCCTTTAGTCAACGAAATTTATTGTTATTTTCTGAAAATTCTTGAATGTATTTAGACTTATTGATATTCCTCGTGTTAAGTCTAAATTCAGTGTTGAAAGTGCTCGTATTCGAAGTTGGTGCTTTATGTTGAATAATTTTATGTTCTGTGCTTACAATTTTAAAAATTTTCAAGATTGAGAAATTTCAAGTGTTTTCTTTTTTGGTAGGAAAAATCGTTTGAAACTGGGAGAGTGCATTTGCAAGGATACACAGAATTTACTGCTGTTTTGCGATTCTCTTTCTCGAGGATTTCAAACACAGCTCATTGGGAACCTGTCTCTGGAACTACTTATGAGAATTATAGGTATTGTGTTAAAGATGGTAAATAGCAAATTTTTGGTGATTATATGTATGAAGAAGCATGTATCGCAAGAGAATCTCACTCTTTAAGATCGAGAATAAGACAAAGAAAGCTTTCATCACGAGGTATCATTCGACGATTGTACAAAATAACATCATCCGAAAGATGAAGTTCGAAACGTTGGGAGTTACATGTCAAGGAAAAAAGTATATGATCAACGATTTCTGAACTTCGTAGAGAAGTACGTCCCTGAGGAAGAATATGATACTATGGCTGAGGACAAATTAAGGAAATGGCAAATTTATATTCTAAAAATAATATTGTTCAAAATGATAGAAAAGTGATGTGGGTAATTGAAGATACAGGTGGGATAGGATAATCCTTTTTGGGTCATTACCGCCGCGTAATGTATGGTTATTCTTTTGAGCCATAATAGTAATGTCATGGCTTTTGATGTGACAAAAACAATCAAGTTCATTTTAAAGGAAAATTATAATTTCGAAATCTTTCATTGTATTTTAAAAGGAAAAGATATTACATTCATAAACACTTTTTACTTTTCCAGAAGTTTCTAATTTGAACATCAAACTTTATAATGAAAGAAAAAACTATCTTTTAAAATTAATTACATAATCAATGTAATATAACAAAAATGTTCGTTGAAAACATGGTTTACGAGTTACAAAATTGATTAGTTAGATTGACACATTAAACATTTATTAAACTAAACAATAATGTTGTGTCTCAAAAAGACCAAATAAAGAAGACCTATGAAAATAAATTCACTCTATATTGGAAAAAATATCTATATTAATTACAACAATAACATTGCAATGAAACCGCTGAATCAAATAATTGCAATACCCAGTTAAAAATCAAGGCATTAGTTTTAGAAGCGATCTCTAAGGCGCGATTGAGGGGCGTCTCAGCATTATAGCAAACTGACCACCCATTATAGTCTTTCAACATTGCCTTAAACTTCACTCACCTTCAAGAGGTTGGCAACCAAGAATTGCTTAATGCCACAATTCTGGTATTTTGAAGCTTTAAAAAAAATAATAATAATAATTATGATAATAATGGAAATATTAATAATAGTAATAAAAATTACAATAATAATGATAATAAAAATATTGAAAGTAGAAATAATAATAATAATAATAATAATAAGAATTAATTATAATTAATAAATAATAAAATAAAATAATAACAAGAAATAATAATAATAATATATAATAATAATAATAATAATAATAATAATAATAATAATAATAATATATAATAATATAATAATAATAATAATAATAATAATAATAATAATAATATAATAATAATAATAATAATAATAATAATAATAAATAATAATAAAAAAAATTAAAAATTTAAAAAAAAAATTTTTTATAAAATAATAAGAAAAAAATAATATAGCTAAGACAAATAT
>SEYY01015215.1:12500-15000 GCA_009176605.1 Armadillidium nasatum | reverse complement strand
AACGTTGCTGATATATAGGACACAGATTTTCTAGATTTTTCTAACGGTAAGACGGAGGGTTTATATTAATAAATAAAATGATAATAATAATAGTAATAATAATAATAATAATAATAATAATAATAATAATAATAATAATAATAATAATAATAATAATAATAATAATAATAATAATAATAATAATAATAATAATAATAATAATAATAATAATAATAATAATCCAAAATGAAATAAATTTAAATGGTAATTATTAAATCATTAATTTTAATTCTCTTTTCAGAATCTTTCCATTTTCAGATTTTGGGAGAGTTTTAACAAATTTTATTCCTCCTTTTAGTTGCTTGAATTGTGAGAGTTTATCTTTCATGAAGTTTTGGAGTTCTTCCTCAGAGACTTCCTCCTTGGCAATCACGAATGCCAAAGGAACTTCACCGTGTTCTGAATCAGGTTTTCCGATAACACAACACTCTTCTACTAAAGGATGTTTTTTAAGTTCGTTTTCAATTTCAATTGTAGAGACCTGTTAAAAATGGTAAAGGTTAGTGAGATTTTGGTAGCAAATCCCATTTATTTTTCCTTTTTCCTGCCTGTCATAGATGTCTAATTGGCACCAACCTTAATGAACTATTAATCTTTTATCATCAAGTCTTGCATCTCGACGATTAATTGTTTATGTATATATGCTCAATAAGAGATTGCGGTATTCTACAAATCTTTTTCGTAAATTTTAATATAATTAAGCTGAGAAAAATTATTAAGAAATTATCAATAACTTTTTTTAATGAGTAATCTTAATATTTCATATTTGATACATGAAAGCTGTCACAATAGTTTCATATGTAGTGTTTTTAAATATCAAAATATGTTTATATAGAGAACGAAGAATTTTACCTGACAACCATCCACTTTTATTACATTCTTTAGGCGATCAGTCACATAGAAAAATTCTTCTTCATCATAATATCCAACATCCCCTGTGCGAATCCAACCATTTTTCAAAGTTTTATCTGTTGCTTTTTGGTTTTTAAAATATCCTTTCATCATCTAATGAAAGAAATATTAATTAATATTAAATTAAATAAATAATAAATTAAATATTTTACTGAAAATTAATTCAAATTAAGCAACACGTATGCCAAGATTTAAGTTAATAAAGAAATGTTAGGAATGGATGCAGAAATTGAAATATTTAAAGAGTTAAAATTTTAGCTCTGTGCATAAGTTCTGTTCAACATCCTGCAAAGATTCATATTTTTGTTCAAACTCAGAGTTCGATTCCTAATTCTGACACTGAAACTTTTCTAACTCTGAAATTAGCTAAACCTTCATCAATAGGGAGCATAGAATCCATTATTTAAATCTTCGCATTCCAGTAATTTATTAAATAATTTTATTGATATTATTATTATTATTATTATTATTATTATTATATTATTATTATTTATTATTATTGTATTACCGATGGAGATTTGATGCAGATTTCCCCAGTCTGATTCGGGCCTAAAATTTCCACCAGTTTCTGTGCAGATAATTTTGGCTTCTACGTTGCTCAAAAGACGACCACAGCCTTCAAAATTTTTACAATTTCTTGGCATTGCAATAACTATCGAAGTTTCTGTCATTCCATAAGCTGTATGTATATATATATATATATATATATATATATATATATATATATATATATATATATATATATATATATATATATTATATATATATATAATATGTAAAGTTCGAAAAGTATCGGTAAGAAGAACTGGAGGTCAATCAAACTTGTATATGATAAAAATTCGTTACCCGCTGTAGTTGTTTATAACTCATAGTTGTAAAGAGAAAGATTTGGATTTTCATACTCCTGCTGCATCAACATCCGTCCAATCTCAGTCAAATCAAACCGTTCCAGTTTTGAATCCTCCTTGTCCTAAGCCTCGTCGTACTGTCCGCACAGCTGCCACAAGGTCTAAGACGAAATTGGTTCAAACATATTCGTCGTAATAATAATTGGAATCTGATTAGGAAATGGGAGGGATATTCAACAAAGGGTGTAAAATATGATTTTGAGATAAATTTGACCTTTGAAGGAACGCGTTATAAACGTGTTCCGACTGTTGTTACATACATTGTCGAGCGATTGAGCATCAATATATGCCTCCCTTAGTACTTTTGAGGTGTCATCCCTTCCCTCTTGGAGGATATTAGATTTATTCTTAATGTAAAGTTTTAAAATATTCATGTTTCTCTAATTCGGTTTTGGAAATGTGTAAATTTGTGAGGAGTCATTTGAAATTCACAAAAAGATTAAATATTTGGCCCAGAAATGCTATGAAGAGAGATGCGGGGAAAAGAGGCTTTAAAAAAGTCTTGTACGTCATATTGAATTTAACACGTGACCGCAGAGTGATTTTGATACTAGCGAATCAAACTGTGCGCAAAAGTTTTTTTCTGTCTGGATTTTCATCGAAATGAAGACGTGTCTTTTTTTCTTATGAAAGTGACAATT
>SEYY01015215.1:0-7500 GCA_009176605.1 Armadillidium nasatum | reverse complement strand
CAACTGCCATTTTACCTTCTACTAAAGCTGAACTCTTCACTCAGACTTTTGCCTCTAACTATACCTTAAACTATTCGGAAACTATTCCTCCTCCTTCAACCCTCTCCAACTCATTTATGCCTAACATAGTAATTTCTTGTAAAGATGTCATTTCTACTCTCCCTGGGCTTGACATTAAGAAGGCGTACGGTCCTGCTGGTATTATTCCACCGGTTTTTAAAACTTGTGCTTCTGAGCTTGCACCCTGACTTCGTAAACTATTTTTTTCTTTTTCTTTCTACTTCGACCTTCCCTTCTTGCTGGAAACGTGCGCTCATGCACCTGTGCCGAAGAAGGGGGACCTCTCTCAACCTTCTAACTATCGTCTTATTTTTTTAACCTACGTTCTTTCTAAAGTTTTCGAATCTATCCTTAACAGGGAGATTTGAAAACACCTTAATTCTTCTAATATTTTCTCCGATCACCAGTATGGCTTTCGTAAAAAATGTTCAACTGGTAATCTTCTTTCCATACTTTCTGACTCTTGGTCCTCCTCCCTTCGGGCTTTCGGTGAATCTTTCGCTGTGGTACTACACAACCCGAAAGATTTCGATTGAGTCTGGCACAAAGCTTTGATTTCCAAACTTCCCTCTTTCGGAATCTATCCTTCTCTCTGTGACCTTCTCTCTAATTTCCTTTCCGGTCGTTCTATAGCAGCTGTTGTAGACGGCCACGGTTCTTCCTATAAATTTATAAATAGTTCTGTTCGTCAAGAATTTACCCTATTCCCAACTCTTTTTTTCAAATTTTCATCAATGACCTTCTCTCTATTACGTCGTCTCCTATACACTCCTATGCCGATGACTTCACCCTTCATTACTCCTTTCAATTTGAAAGACGCCCCTCCCAACAGCAGTTAATAGATTCAAGAAGGATGGCCTTGAAGAAACTGACCTCTGATCTTTCTCGTATTTCAAATTATGGAAGAGAAACATGGTCGTTTTCAATGCATCAAAAACTCAATACCTCCATCTTTCTACTCGACACACTCTTCTACACAACTATGATATCTTCGAGAACACTCAACTCAAACCTTCATCTGTCCTCAATATTCTCGGTTTTCCTTTTTCTCGTGATCTTTCTTGGAAATATCACATTACTTTTCTTTGTAATCAAGCTTCTAAGAAGTTGTGTGTTCTGAGGGACTTTCAGAATTACTTCACTCCACCCCAGTTGCTTGCTCTGTATTGGGGTATTGTTCCATTCTTTATGGAATATACTTCAAACATCTAGGGTGGTTTCAATCATACAGTTCTACTTGAGAACTTTATTAACTCTCCTGATCTTACTAACTCTCTCTAATTACTTTCTTCCCGTCGAATTGTTCTGTCACTTTCTCTATACTATCGCTATTACAACGAACACTGCTCTTCTTAGCTCTCTCGTTCATTCCACCTAAATTGAGAAAAACTCGTGCGACTTGCTTTTCTGCATAGCCTCATCCTTTCTCTGTCCAACTCTCCGACTACAAACTTAAACTCTATGCTCAATATTACATATTCTCTACTTGTAAAGTCTAGAACACACTCCCTTTATCTGTTTTCCCAACTTTCTTTGACTTGCATATTTTCAAACGCCGTGTATCTGGACACGTTGGCCTTCATCGACCAATATATATTTTTTCCCAACTCCAGTGAAATTTTGTAGGCTTCCGGCCTTTTCCACCGGAGGAGCTAATATATATATATATATATATATATATATATATATATATATATATATATATATATATATATATATATATATATATATTTCTTAAAACCTGAAAATATTATTGGATGCTTACTAGAACAGTACCTTGTATAAAATCAATATTTAGTTTAAATTTTGTCCTAAATTCTTCAATAGATGACCTTGGAACATGATCTCCGCCACAATATATTGTATTTAAACTTTGAATGGTCTCTTCTGTGCATCTTGGGCTGCTAATCATTAGGTTTAAAACGGTCGGAAATCCAGGAAGGTGCGTTACCTGAAAATCCAAAAATTAAAAAAAAAAAAAACATTTAGACTGTATTATTTTTCTGCTTATTTTTCGATTTGTATTTCCTGGAATAAAATGTTTACTATATAAAATGCAAAAAAAAAAAAAATATATTGGATGGAATTCGCATTTTCGAATTCTAGTCCAATTTCTGTAACTTTTAAACATTCGGAAATTATTATCCATTCATATTTTTTGGTATAACTTTTAATTCAGGAACTCTAGAAGAAGAATGGTATGGCTAAAGTGTGATTCTGAAATATTTTAAATATCTTTCCAAAAAATATGTTGTGATGTAAAAAGAAAGAAAGGAAAAAAAATTCAAAAGCATATAAAGTTTGGAAATTTAAGAATTTTTTTTTTTCCTAATCTCAAATCATTATTACTTTTCTTTAGTGGTACAGATCGGAAATCTCTTTCAATTCGAACTTGGAGATATCTTTCCTCTAAAGTTCTTGAAAATTTGAATATCTTCTGTCAAGAAACAAAAAAGTTATCAGAAAAAACCAGGGAAAGTGCCAAATCCTACTTAAAAGTATACCACACTTTTTTTTATAATGTTTTTGTTTCTTATCTAAATTGTCCAAATTTTCAGGATCAATAGAGAAATGATATATTTAAAGTTCAATCCTGAGAGATTTTAGATGTCAGTTCCTGAAAAAGAGTTTTGATGTTCTGAAATAATTCTCAATAATAAAGATATACAAAATTTTATTTTTGTATTTTCGTATTTATTCCAGTAAATACAAATCGACAAAAGTATCTGCTTCTCCCTTAATTAATAATTGAAATAAAATAAATAAAATTTGTATTTTATCCTATGTGACGTAAATAAAATAAGAATCAAACCTTGATTTCGATTTAAGAATTAATTTTATTTTATATATATTTTTTTAAATTAAGGAAGGATCCAATGTTGAAAAAAAATTTATTTTCATCCGATTCTCCTGAAAATTTCAGTATAGACTGCTTTCTTCCCTACGAAAAAACTCCATTTTTAACGTTTTTACGAGGGATTAACCGTTTAAAAGTTTTATTTGAAAATTTAAGGTATGTTCAAATCTGCGGTGAGGCCGCATAAAATTTTTTTTTAGGTCTGAAATTTGGTGTGTGTATTCCTAAATCTATTGGCTACAAATGCTTCTAAAAGAGTTTTGGTCTTTGCGTTATAGAAAATAAGTTAGATGCCCTTTTTTTCCAATTTTGAAAAACACCACTTTGAAAACAAAAAAATTTTTTTTTTTTTTAAACTTGAAAGTTTTTTATTTTTGTCAGGTGATTAGAGAAGAGATAGATCTAAAACTCTTATTTAAGGCACTTATAAAACCTATTTGTTTTTGAAAATGGCCAATTTTCGACGAAATTTCAAAATTTCCAAAGTTTGAGAGGCTGTATCTCAAACCAAACAAATAAGTTTTAAGTAAAAGTTTTAAATCTATCCCCTCCTCTAAACAATATCCAGTTATTAACTATTTTTTGCAAAGTTGCAAGCCTAGGATCCTTCCAAACTACTTTTTAGGGATTCAGGGACCCCAATCTGAAGAGATAAACACCCTCTCCCTCACCCTTCGTTTTATTAAAATACCCCTCCCTAGGGGATAATACAAAAGCACATCACTATCTTTTTTCAGCCACTTTCATGACCTCTTTTGAGGGTATAACCTAACCTGATTAATATACACCCTCCAACTCATTCCAAATTCAATTAAAATACTCCTCCCTAGGAGCTAATAGTGTAGCCCATCAAACCCTTTTTCAGCCATTTCATGACCTCTTTTGAGAGTTTAACCTAACCGGAGGAATATACTCTCTCTAGCTCACCCCTCCTTTTATTACCATACTCCTCCCAAGGAGTTAATAGCTTGCGTAGCCCATTACCTCATTTTTTCAGTCGCTTTCATGATCTCTTTTGAGGGTTTAACCTAACCGGAGGAATATACACCCACTCTCTCTTTGTATTACCATTCTATTACCCTTCGTGGTTTGTAGCGTAGATCAGCACCCAACTTTTCAACCTGTTTTCTGAAACCTCGTTTGATGATTTATTCTAACCGAAGACATATAACACTCCCTCCGTCTATTTGCCATTCCCCTCTTTAGGGGTAAATGGCGTACTCCAGCTCCTCATTCTTGATCTCAATTGAGTATTTATCTGTTTATCTAAATAAGATGAAGGCATACTTCAAATTGTAGGTTCTATGGGGGCTACTACCCCCTACCCCTACCTCTCAAAAGCTGATTCTTAAGCCTATTAGGATGTTGTGTATATCACCTGCCTCCTTTTACAGGATTCCTCTCGACCAATCACCATTTCAGATTTCACACCTGCTTTTTCCTGTAGGATTTTATAGACGTGTACAGAGACATGATACTCAGCAACCCAGCCTGACAGTCCATTTTGAGTGTCTGGAGGCACAAAGCCTATCTTCTTTCTATTGAAAACATCAAATAATTTATTTAACATATATATATATATATATATATATATATATATATATATATATATATATATATATATATATATATATATATATATATATATATATATATATATATATATATATATATATATATATATATATATATATATATATATATATATATATATATATATATATATATATATATATATATATATATATATATATTATATATATATATATATATATATATATATATATATATATATATATATATATATATATATATATATATATTTAAATTATATATATATATATATATATATATATATATATATATATATATATATATATATATATATATATATATATATAATATATATATATATATATATATATATATATATATATATATATATATATATATAATAATATTAAAATAAAAATATTAAATTATTATATATTAATATATATATATATATATATTATATATATATATATATATATATATATATATATATATATATATATATTATATATATATATATGTATATTATATATATATATATATATATATATAATATATATATATATATATATATATATATATATATATATATATATATATATATATATATATATATATATATATATATCCTCCGGTGGGCAAAGGCCAGATTCCTACTAAATTCCACCGGAGTTTGAAAAATCTTATCCTGATCGAAATAGGCCAACATGTCGAGATACACTGCGTTTGAAAGCATGCAATTTAAAAAAAGTTAAGAAACCAGAAAAAGGGAATATTTTCCAGACTTTACCAGTAGAGTATATAAAAGACTGAGCATAGCTGTTAAGTCTGGGGTCGGAGAGTTGGACAGGGAAAGGATGAGACTGTGTAGAAACGCGTGTCGCACGAGCTCTTCTCAATGGAGAAGGTATGCGACGAGAAAGTTCAGAAGAGCAGTGTCCGTTGTAATAACGATAGTAAAGAAAGAGAGTTATGAAAAAAATCGACGGGCAGAGATTGAAGAGAGTTAGTAAGTGCAGGAGAGTTGATGAGACGAAAAGCCCTAGACTCCACCTTCTCAAGGAGAGCTGTATGAGTGGAACCTCCCCAGATGTGCGACGCATACTCCATACAAGTGCGAACAACACCCCTATACAGAGAAACAACCGGGGTGGCGTGAAGTAATTTTGAAGGTGCCTCAGAACACCCAACCTCTAAGAAGCTTGTTTAGAAAGAGAATTAATGTGATCTTTCCAAGAAAGATCACGAGAAAAGGATGCACCAAGAATATTAAGAACAGATGAAGGTTTGAGTTGTGTGTTTCGAAGAAAATATCATAGTTGTGTGGAAGATTGTGACGAGTGGAGAGATGGAGGAACTGAGTTTTTGAGACATTAAAAATAACCAAGTTTTCTCTGCCCCAATTTGAAATACGTGAAAGATCAGAGGCTTATCTGCCCCATTTGAAATACGTGAAAGATCAGAGGTTAGTTGCTCCAAGGCTAACCTTCTCGAGTCTATTAACTGCTGTTGCTCTGGGCGTTTTTCAAACTGGAAGGAGTAATGAAGGGTGGAGTATAGCAGTGGATAGGAGATGAGGTAATAGAGAGAAGGTCATTAATGAAAATCAGAAAAAGTGTTGGGGATAGGACAGAACCCTGAGGAACACCACTTTTAACAGATTTAAAGGAAGAACGGTGGCTATCTACGACAGCTGTTATTGAACGACCGGAAAGGAAATTAGTGAGATGATCACAAAGAGAAAAATAGATACCGAAAGAGGGAAGCATAGAAATCAAAGATTTGTGCCAGACTCTAACGAAAGCTTTCAATATGTCCTAAGCGATAGCAAAAGATTCACCGAAATGCCGAAGAGCGGAGGACTAAGAGGCAGAGAGAATGGAAAGAAGATCACCAGTAGAGCTTTTCTTACGAAAGCCATACTGGCGATCTGAGATAAGATTAGAAGAATTGAGATGTTTTCAAAT
This sequence comes from Armadillidium nasatum, assembly GCA_009176605.1. NCBI lineage: Eukaryota > Metazoa > Arthropoda > Malacostraca > Isopoda > Armadillidiidae > Armadillidium > Armadillidium nasatum. The sequence goes on along the minus strand of SEYY01015215.1, from coordinate 1,062 downwards.
CTTCCTGTCAAGGATAGATTTGAAAACTTTAGAGAGAACGGAGGTCGAAGAAATTGAACTGCAGTTGGAAGGCTGAGAGGGTCCCCAATTCTTTTTAACAGGCTGAATGAGCGCACGGCCTGTTTCCAGAAAGAAGGGAAGGTTGAAGTTGAGAGACAAAGAAGGAATAGTTTACCAAGGCAGGGTGCAGGCTCGGAAACAAAAGGTTTGAGAACTACAGGAGGAATACCATCGGGACCATACTCCTTCTTAGTGTTGAGCTCAGAGAGAGCAGAAATGACATCTTTAGAAGAAATTCTAATTTAGGCATAAATGAGTTAGAGGGAGTTGAAGGAGGAGGAATAGCTCCAGAATCGTCTAAGGTTGAATTAGAGGCAAAAGTTTATTCGAAGATTTCGGCTTTAGAAGAAGATAAAACAGCATTTGTGCCGTCGGAAGACATTAAAGGAGAGAAAGAGGAAGAAGTAACTTTAGAGTTTACAATTTTTTTTTGCGAAATGCCAGAAAGGAAATGAAGAAGAAGAACCAGAAAGATTATTGCATTTTCTTGTGAGAAATGAGTTTTTAGTGTTACTAAGGATAGATTTTGCACGATTCCGGAATGAAATATAAGTAGCGTGAGTTTCTGGAGTTTGAAGATGATGGTAACCCTGAAGGCAACATCCCTGCGGCGGATAAGGCGAGAAGAAGCAGAGTTGATCCAAGGTTTGTTAGGTTTAGTAAGGAAAGAAAAGAATTGTACGCCTCCATACCGAATTCACCTCGGTAATGCTTTCTGAAGATTAAAGATTCTGTTCCAAAATATTTTCTAAAAAATCTTTAATACAGTCTCGTCTATCCTCATCTACTTTATTGCCTGTCAGTAAGAAGTTTACAACTTGCTACAACCTCTGGTAACAATGCAGAAAAAAATCATTCGTATATTATCAGGATCAGATCACGTAATTACTGACATACAACCCTACTTTTCAAAAGTTTATCTATACTGAAACTTCAGGATATCTACACTCTCTGTGTAAGCAGACACATCTTTGAAGTTATATATGGAAGTGCAAATCAACT
>SEYY01015214.1:30000-32229 GCA_009176605.1 Armadillidium nasatum | reverse complement strand
AGAATACTTCATCGATTCCAGTGTAGAGAGAAAACAGTCATAGTGTTCGAGGATTCCACCTCAAAGGTGGGTGGCTGGGGATGAAACAGGAGACAAAGACCCAAGCTGTCTCCTTTTATCACCACAGAATCCTAAGTCATCTTTCACTTATCAAATTAAAGGCTTACTCTCTTATCAGACTTTCTCTTAGACATTTCCCACCAGTACTTCAGAGTACGATTGCAGGAGAGTTGAAGCATCAAGCAATCTATTTAGGACACAGTTCAACGTAGATTTTTCCAGTCACTATCGAAGGTCTCTTACGACAAGAGGTGGCATATATTTTTACTGTGGCACCGAATTTTGAAAGTTTCTGAACTTTCACTACTCTTATCAACCAAATAGATAATCTTCTTATAATACATGACGTCTCATTTATCCATAAATAACTAATTCTATTTTTTATTTAGTATCCCATCGGGAATGACAGAGTTTTATATCTGCATTTTGTTCTTTACATTAAAAAGTATAAATTTTTAAAAGGAAATAAAAAAAGTATTTAGTTTGTTTTTATTTTAAATAAATACCACTTAGCATTTATATACCGTATATTATATATATATATATATATATATATATATATAATATATATATATATATATATATATTATATATATATATTATATATATAATATATAATATTATATATAAAATAATATTACATTAGATTTTTTTTTAAAGTTAAAAATAAAATCTGCTTTAAATTTAGCAGTTAATCATATAAAGGTGATAATTATAATTGTTGTTTTTTGAACGTATATATATATATATATATATATATATATATATATATATATATATATATATATATATATATATATATATATATATATATATATATATATAATATATAATATATATATATATATATATAATATATATATATATATATATATATATATATAATATATATATATATATAATATATTATATATATATATATATATATATATTATATATTATATATATAAATATATTTATAGTATTTTATATATATTTAGAAATATATATTATATATATATATATATATATATATATATATATATATATATATATATATATATATATATATATATATATATATATATATATATATATATATATATATATATATATATATATATATATATATATATATATATATATATATATATATATATATATATATATATATATATATATATATATATATATTATATATATATATATATATATATATATATATATATATATATATATAAATTTTCACTGGATTTTAAAACGTTTCATAGTGTTTAAATCATTTCATTTCCATTTTTGGATGAAGAGAAGATTGAAATTGATTTGAGTCTGTACGTCATCCGAAATCATATTATATAAAAAAGATAGTATTCAAAAACAGTCTTTCTGTTTTACTTCTCTATTAACTCAAGACATAAGACAAAGAGAATCCAATGCTTCCTTCTCCTCTGATTTCATATCCATTTGTGACTACGTGTAACCTGAATGGCTTCGTTGTGGCTGAAAATTAATAAAATAAGATAATTTATTGAATTTAAAAGCAAATGCAATGAAAAGAGAAAATATTTTGCTTATTTATCGTAGAAAATGTATTTTTTTATTTTTTTATTTTTTTTTAATTTTTTTATTTTTCTTTTTTATTTAATAGATTACCTCCACTTACGGGCCAAACCCTTTTCTAGGAGTGGACAAATATTCACTAGTTCTAAATAATCTAAAGTTTATTTACACGGACAGAGCAATACTTATCCTTAACGCTATTCCGAAAAACATTATAATAATTCTTACAAGAAACAGAAGGAGGAAATCCAAGTCCGCAATATAAACTTTCAGTTCTTAGATTTCCTGTGAAGTTGGTAAACACTCCATTCAAAATTTCCACGTAATCGTTCGTAAGAGAACCACTAACTGTGTTCGTACAATCTCCGTTAAATTCAGCTGCACTAATCGTACCTTTAAAGAAAATATCCAAATAAAAACTAGGAAGATTGAAAATTCGTTTTGAAAATTGAAGGTTTCTCTAAAGCTACATCAATGATTGTTATATATATATATATATATATAATATATATAATATTATATTATATATATATATATATATATATATATATATATATATAATACTATATATATATATATATATATATATATATATATATATATATATATATATATATATATATATATATA
>SEYY01015214.1:25000-27500 GCA_009176605.1 Armadillidium nasatum | reverse complement strand
CTCACACACACAAACAAAAAGAGAGAGAAATGTCTTACTATGCTGTCCCGTATTTTCACCACAAATAATCGAAGGAACAGAGTTTGTATTGGCCTCTCCGGTCACAATCAAACCTCCGGTACATAAACCATTTTGATCGACACTTCCGACGTTGAAACTTATGAAATCGAGACGAACTTGACAAAAAGCATGAGAAGATCTACTAATAGCAAACGTTGCAGGAGAAGGAGTAAGTGAATTCCCAGAAAACGTTGACACTGGCAACCGAGAACTTGCTGTATTAAATAATAATAATAATAATAATAATAATAATAATAATAATAATAATAATAATAATAATAATAATAATAATAATAATAATAATAATAATAATAATAATAATAATAACTAAACCTTTCTAATTATGTCAGACCAAAATTATACCCAGACGAAATATTTTCGGAAAACTTACATAATATATCTTAATGAAGTGAGAGATAGTGTCAAGATAGTGTTTTATGACGAAAAAAAGTTGAAATGACCAGTTAACAAAATGATAAAACTTTTATAATTTGCCATAGAAACAACAATTAATGGCACAAATTAAATTTATATATAAATCACATAAGTAATAGAAAATAAAAAATAATGAAAATAATAATTTGTAATAGGAAAAAATAATTAATCACACAAATTTTCACTACACAAATTAAATTTTAAAAGTACCTTACCTAAAAAGGGAACGCAGCAAGTCTTCAAACCGAAGCTGCACAACCCAGCAGGTTTTCCTCCTTTAAGAATACATGTTCCTAAATTGAGACAGCTTCCATTAACGCTTCCAGTAAGTTTCGTCAAGCAAGATTGAACTCGGGGAAACGTCAGGACAGGTTTGAAACTTGTTCCATTCGTTAGGATGAATTGATAAAACACTTTGATGGAGGAAGAAATATTTTTTTTTAGTAAAATAATTAATTTACATCGTTTAGTAATTTAAAAATTTCTTTAACTCAAAATGATTATTTAATTTTTTTTAATTGAAAATTTATTATATTTATTTATTTAAATTTTATCGTATCTAGTGAAGAACTTAATTATGAATGGAGAATGCTAATAAATATTTTATTTAATTTTTTAGAGAAAATAACCTATAATATTCATATATATATATATATATATATATATATATATATATATATATATATATATATATATATATATATATATATATATATATATATTAATTATTAAATTATTAAATGGACAATAAAAAATAAAGCTTTTCAGAAAAATTTTGAAATAAAATTATAATTTCTTCAATGAAATTTTCCGTAAAAATAATTATTATAATTATTTTGGGATAATTTTAAATTATTATTAATGCACAATTAGAATTAGTTTACAATTAAATATTAGAAATTATAATAATTAATAACAATTATTTATAGTATATTTATGTCTATACGAGTACTATTATATTAGTTTGTAAGTTCTATAAACATTTTAAAAATAACTTTACAGTAAAACGATTTATTCTACATTAAAGTTTTTTATTTTAATTTTAAATAACGATATATATATATATATATATATATATATATATATATATATATATATATATATATATATATATATATATATATATATATATATATATATATATATTATATATATATATATATATATATATATATATATATATTATATATATATATATATATATATATATATATATATATATATATATATATATATATATATATATATATATATTATATATATATATATATATATATATATATATATATATATATATATATATATATATATATATATATATATATATATATATATATATATATATATATATATATATATATATATATATATATATATATATATATATATATATATATATATATATTTATATAAGATTTTGTTCTTTAAATCTCTTTATCATAATATATTTTTAATCAGTGATATTCTTCTTTCAGAAAATAAAAAGTTTTACATGTATAAAGTTTTAGATAATAAAGTGTAGATAAAAACATTTTTACTTAATAAAGTTTTATCTAAAAACACATTTTATTTTGATTAATTCTTAGTTTAGAAATAAATATTTTGGTGAATTAATAGAGTGATCACTGCTCTATTATATATATATAATATATATATATATATATATATATATATATATATATATATATATATATATATATATATATATATATATATATATATATATATATATATATATATATATATATATATATATATATTATATATATATATATATATATATATATATATAATATATATATATATATATATATATATATATATATATATATATATATATATATATTATAATATATATATATATATATATATATATATATTGCATCTAAAAAATTATGCTTTGAATTATATAAAATTATATTCTTTAATTAAAATACTTATAAAATAAAATTAATATATTAATTATAATAATAATAATATAATAATAATTAATTAATAATAATAA
>SEYY01015214.1:12500-15000 GCA_009176605.1 Armadillidium nasatum | reverse complement strand
ATATATATATATATAATATATATATATATATATATATATATATATATATATATATATATATATATATATATATATATATATATATATATATATATATATATATATATATATATATATATATATATATATATATATATATATATATATATATATATATATATATATATATATATATATATATATATATATATATATATATATATATATATATATATATATATATATATATATATATATATATATAATATATTTTTTATATTTTAATATTTTAAAAAAACACATTAACCATTTTATATATTTTTTTAATAATTTAGTGAGATAAATTATAAAAATATAACTATTAATTATAGCAAAATATAAGGAGACTAAAAATTATATAATTACTACATTATATAACTCTAAATCCCAATAATAAAGATGTGGAACAAGAAATTCTAAAAATTATTTTTTATGAAATAAAAGTCAAATTGCATAAAAAAAAGTAAAAATTAAGATAAACTAAGATAAATTTTCTTGGATTCAAGTTCAAGACACCATTGCCCAAGAATTTGATTTTTCAACCCGTTATACTTGATTAGGAATATACCTCTGCACATTTTAATCACACAATTATGCGTGGTTGATATTTTACCCTTAGACATTTTAAAATCACCCCATAATTCGTGATTGGGAATTTACCCATAGACATTTTAATCATCTAATTATATGTAATTGGGAATTTACTCCTAGACATTTTAATCACCCCATTATAAGTGTTTGGGAATTTACCTCTAGACATTTTAACTACCCTATTATACGTGATTGGAAATTTGCCAATAGACATTTTAATCTTGAGAATTTACTCCAAGACATTTTAACCATCCCATTATATGCGGTTTGGATTTTTCATTTAGAAATTTTAATGGTTGGGAATTTATTTATTATGATTTAAATTAATTCTGCAACTTGTATATTTTTTCAATGAGGACTTACATCTCGGACTAAGTGGCGTAGGCACCGATTCATATGTGAACTGTGTATTAACACCATAAGGATCGTATAAAGAAAAAGGATTGAAACATGTAACTGTTAAAAAAATGCTAAATCCTTGTAATAAAATTACAAAGAAATTCATCTGATAATCATACATATATATATATATATATATATATATATATATATATATATATATATATATATATATATATATATATATATATATATATATATATATATATATATAGATATATATATATATATATATATATATATATATATATATATATATATATATATATATATATATATATATATATATATATATATATATATATATATATATATATATATATATATATATATATATATATATAGTATTATATATATATATATATATATATATATATATATATATATATATATATATAATATATATATATATATATATATATATATATATAATATATTATATATATATATATATATATATATATATATATATATATATATATATATATATATATATATATATATATATATATATATATATATATATATATGTATATTGGTGTGTGTGTCTACTATTCAATATATGAAGTAACTAGGATACAGATATGTCTCCTTCTTTTCTCCAACAAGGTCCTTCCACAACTGAGTTCAAAGTGTACTAATAAATTCTATGGGCAAAATGTATGTTCCATCTTTGTCTTTGGTGGCTAAAAAGGGATTAGACTCTTATTCATCAGAAGTAAATATTAGCTTAGTGTGTTTGACTTCCCCATAGAATTTTTCATTCCCCTACTCACGAAGATGGGGAAAGGAGGGGGGAATTGAATTGGGACTTCTGTTAATTGTCTAGACGATGGAACAAATAACAAATAGGGAATATATGAAAATATATATATATATATATATATATATATATATATATATATATATATATATATATATATATATATATATATATATATATATATATATATATATATATATATATATATATATATATATAGAAAGAAAAAAAAAAAAAAATACATAAAAAAAATAATAAAAATTAAAATTAAATATAAAATCAAACCTTATTTTACTTTTGTAAGCTTCACATTATTTATAAATATTTTATAAGTTTTAAGATAAACTAAAATTTTTATCAAATATATTGAGGGCTGATAGGGTATTTTTTCAAATTCAAAATTTGACTTCCCAAAGAAACTTGTGTTGAAAACATTTCAAGGGAAAACTTGAGAAAAGATTTCAAAAGGAAAACTTGAGAAAAGATTTCAAAGGAAAACATGAGAAAAGATTTCAAAGAAAACATTGATAAGGTTATCCTTCCAATCTACTTTTTTTCGATATGTGAAAAAGGATTTCAAAATTATTCTTGGAGTGGCTATAAAAGATAAAAACTTTTTACTCTCAGATATCAAAGCTCTTGAACATTAAAATGAAAGAAGAAGAAAAATTATCATCCTCAAACTATGATGATTTCCAGTAAGGGAACATTTTTATAGTTTCTACTTTC
>SEYY01015214.1:5000-7500 GCA_009176605.1 Armadillidium nasatum | reverse complement strand
TGTCGGTGAAGGTGCCGTCGATAATTTCTACGTAATCGTTGGTAGGTGATCCGGTCCCAGTGCAATCCCCGTTATATTCAGCAGCGGCAGCAGTTCCTTTTGAAATTCAATGATAATGTCAAAAATAATTCTAATTATTATATTCTCAAGGTTAATTGAATTGTTTGCAGCAATTTTTTTGTCAAGTTCTTGGGAAGTATTTATCATTTATATTATGATATACAGTTTAATTTTTTAGAATAAAATACAAGTTCTAAATAAATATCAAAAACAAACTTGTTGCTCTAAATCAGGGGTTCCTAACCCTTTTTTGCTTGTGAACCCTCTGAGTCCTAACTTTACTTATATGAGCCCCCATATACTCATATAGCTAAGGCATATCTCATATTATGGACACAGGGAGTCCCTGGGGGTTCATGTGCTACCCTGAGGGTTCATGTGATACCCTGGGGTTCATATGACCCCGGTTGTTAAACGCTGCTCTAAATCAATAGGTAAATAGATATTTTAACTTGTCAACATTCTATTCAACTTCAACTTTTCTAGTCAACTATGCTTATATTTTCTCATCGCAATTAATTCTTCAACATTGTCAAACCCATGTTAGTGAGTATATATAAAATGCCTTTCAACAAAGTCTGAATAATTAAAATTTAAGCATCGCTTTATTAATATAACAAATGTGCGAACAAAATGACTAAAGTAAATGAGCAAAAGATTTAAAAGAAATATATGAATTTCTTTACTATTCTCTACTACGAGCTTAATGATTTATCTTACCAACAAAATTTGATGGAATCAGTGCTACATTATAATACTATTCTCTACTGCGAGTTTAATAAGACATCTTACCAACAAAATTTGATGGAATCAGTGCCACATTACTTGTCAAAACAAAATAATAATTAGTAGTTCCAACTCCTTTTGTCCATGTGATTTGAGAGTAGGTATTGGTGGAAGTTCCTATACATGCGTAGTAATCTAGGTTAGCCAGCTGATACGTTGCTATATATATATATATATATATCATATATATATATATATATATATATATATATATATATATATATATATATATATATATATATATATATATATATATATATATATATATATATATATATATATATATATATTATATATATATATATATATATATATATATATATATATATATATATATTATATATATATATATATATATATATATATATATATATATATATATATATATATATATATATATATATATATATATATATATATATATATATATATATATATATATATATATATATATATATATATATATATATATATATATATATATATATATATCAATGGTATACTCAAGGGGATACTGAGAGTCCTATACACATATAATAAGATAAGAGAAAGGATAATGAAATTAATAAAATAACTGAAACTCAAAGCTATCATTTGCAAAAAAATGTTAGTACGTATATATATATATATGTATGTATGTATGTATGTATGTATGTATGTATGTATGTATGTATGTTATTCTTTATATCTGAGTGTGTAAGAGAAATTTCAGAAAAATTATACTGAAAATACAGGAACTTACTTTGCGTGGAAGTTACTGGTGCTACGCTTGAAACTGTTTGAAAATTGAAACTTTCAACTTGCCCAGATGCTTCAGGGAAATACTGCAGACAACCAGTTGGCGCTATATATAATATATATATATATATATATATATATATATATATATATATATATATATATATATATATATATATATATATATATATATATATATATATATATATATATATATATAAATGTTGATCTCCATCGACAAAGATTGGTTTTCTCCAACTCCGGTGGAATTTGGTAGGCCTCCGGCCTTTGCCCACCGAAGGAGATATAAAATATATATACAGTAGATAAGAAGATATATTGATATATTGATATATAGTTATATAGATAAATAGATATATAGATATATAGATATCGAGATAGATTGATAGATAGATAGATAGATAGATAGATAGATAGATAGATAGATAGATAGATAGATAGATAGATAGATAGATAGATAGATAGATAGATAGATTGATACATACATACATACATACATACATAGAAAGATAGATAGATATATAGATAGATAGATAGATAGATAGATAGATAGATAGATAGATAGATAGATAGATAGATTGATTTTACGTTGTATTATTATTTAGATTACCTAGATTCTCCTGATCATTACATTTAATCTGAGTAACCTTAATGGCCCAGTCGTCACTATCGTTGAAGTTGATCGTCATCTTAATCGGAGTAAAATTATCGAAATTCAGATAAACTGTCAATAATATCGAAAATCACAAAGTTAATTTAAATGTATACAAGGAAATAATATAAAAGGTAATTAATATTATTAACATTGAAATTTTGATTATTATTATATTTATCTAAGAATATTAAAAATTCTGAAGAGCAAAAGAATATATATATATATATATATATATATATA
>SEYY01015213.1:12500-21472 GCA_009176605.1 Armadillidium nasatum | reverse complement strand
TTCAAACTCCCTTGACCCTCTTTCTCTGTTAGGTGACGTTAGCGCACTCTCTTTTTCTATAGGCAATACAACAGCTGGTGCTGATTCAACTTATATTTCATCCAGTAATCATGCAAAATCTATCCATCGCAACACCAAAAAATTATTTTCTTCTAAAGATGAACTCTTTTCTCAAACTTTGCCTCTAATTCAGCCTTAGACGATTCCGGAGCTAATCATCTTCATTCCACTCCTTCCAACTCATTTTAGCCAACAATTGTAATTTCTACTAAAGATGTCATTTCTGCTCTCTCAGAGCTTAACACTAAGAAAATGTACTGTCATGATGGTGTGCCCCCCTGTGGTTCTCAAAACGTGTTTCTGAGCTTGCACCCTGCCTTGGTAAACTATTTTGTATTTTTTTTTTTACTTCAACTTTTTTTTCTTGCTGGAAACGTGCACTAATTCAGCATGTGCCAAAGAAGGAAAACCACTCTTAACTCTTCAACTACCGTACCATTTCTTTAACCTCCGTTTTTTCCTCAAGTTTTCGAATCTATCCTTAACAGCAAGATTTTGGAACATCACAATTCTTCAAATCTTAAAACTTATCGCCAGTATGGCTTTTGTAAGAAACGCTCTACTGGTAATATTCTTTCCCTTCTCTGTGACTCTTGGTCTTCCGCTCTACTCGCTGGACATTTCGAAAGCTTTCGATAGGGTCTGGTACAAAGCTTTGATTTCTAAACTTCCATCTTTCGAAATCTATCCTTTTCTCTGACTTTCTTTCCGTTCGTTCTACAGCGGCGACCGTTCATCCTTTAAATCTATTAATAGTGGTGTTGCTCAATATTATGTCCTATCCTCAACTCTTTTCCCCTTTCCATTAAAGTTCTTCTCTCTATTACTTCATTACCAATCCATTCCTATGCTGAAGACTCCACCTTTAATTAATCCTTTCATTTTGAAAGGCACCCATATCAGCAACAGTTAATAGACAATAGAATGGTGGCCTTGGAACAACTAACCTCTGACCTTTCTCACATTTCAAATTGAGGTAGAGAAAACATAGTTCTTTTCAATGCCTCAAAAACTCAGATCTTCCATATCTCTACACGAAACAATCTTCCATACAATTATAACATCTACTTCGAAATCACAAACCCAAATTTGTCTTAATTTTCAAGCTTTCTCTCCAACTGTTCCACCCTGCCCTAAGCGTATCTTCTGGCACTTTGATCGGGCTGACTGGGGGGCTTTGCGTTGCTTCTACGCTAACTATTCCTGGAGTGACTGCTTTGTCTCTGAAGACGCTTCGCTCTCTGCCGATAAGGTGGGGGCCGTAATCGTTGATGAGATGAGCAGGTTCATTCCTTCTTCAACTAAATCATTCTCTCCTCAAAATCCATGGTTTGATCGTGCTTGTTCTCGTGCCATTCAGGCTAGAGACATGGCGTATCGAGAGTGGAAAAATTCTCCTTCTCCTATCACTCTAGCTAATTTTCATTCTGCTCGGAATCGTTGCAGGAATATTCTTCAACGAGCAAAGCAGACTTTCACCAAACGAAGGTGTGCTGAGCTCCTAAATTCTCCTACTGAAAAATCTTTCTGGCCTCTTGCCAAAAACATCTCCAACAATTTCTGTAAACCTTCCTTTCTTCCTCTTATTCGCTCTGATGGTTCTTGTTGCTAACATTCCAACTGAAAAGGCTAATCTCTTCGGCCTCCTATTCTCCTCTAATTCTACCCTGGACGACTACGGCAACCCTCCTCCTACTGTTTCTCCCCTCAGATGTCCCATGCCTTTGCCTGTGATTTCATTTGACCAGGTGCATGGGATCTGAAGTCTACGAACGTTAGGAAGGCAAGCGGCCCGGATGGCATTCCTCCCCGAGTTTTCAGGGAGTGTGCCTCTGAGCTGGCTCCGTCCCTTGTTCAACTTTTCTCTCTATGCCTCAATACTAGTACTTTCCCTCAGTGTTGGAAGCGCGCATTAGTCCAACCTATTCCGAAAAAAGGTAGCCGCTCTGATCCTTCCAACTATCGCCCTATAGCTCTCACTTGTATTCTGTCTAAGATCTTTGAAACCCTTCTTAACTCTCACTTCTTAGATCATCTGGAATCTCATTCCCTTCTTTCTGATCATCAGTACGGCTTTCGACGTTCGAGGTCTACTGGTGATATACTTTCCTATCTTATAGATTTATGGTCTTCTGCCCTTAGGGACCATGGGGAGACTTGTGTGGTGGCGCTTGACATATCTAAGGCATTTGACCGGGTATGGCATGCGTCACTGCTTTCCAAGCTCCCCTCCTTTGGGTTTCCTCCTTCTCTTTGCTTACTTATGTCTAGTTTTCTTTCTAATCGTTCCATTTCAGCTGCTGTTGATGGAGCGACTTCTTCTTCCTTTCCTGTCAATAGTGGTGTTCCTCAAGGCTCTGTTTTGTCTCCTACTCTATTCTTACTTTTCATTAATGATCTTCTCAGATGTTCATCTAATCCTATACATTCATATGCCGATGACTCAACCCTCCATTCTTCTACTCATTTCAAATCTGCTCCTTCCTTTGCATCAAGAGTTGCTTCTCGTCTTCATCTTTCCGATTCCATTCTTGCAGATCTGGATAGAATTTCCTAGTGGGGTCGTCTCAACCTTGTGAAATTCAACTCTTTTAAAAACTCAACTTCTAGAAATCTCCCTCTCAAAGACACCTCCTAATTTTTCTATTTCTTTCGATGGTTCTCCTATCTCTCCTGTTGACAATATAAACATCCTTGGCCTTCACATAAACAAAAAAATGTCTTGGAAACCTCATATCACAATGGTTGCTAGGGAGGCTTCAAAGAAGCTGGGAGTTCTGTTTAGACTGCGAGAATTTTTTCCTTCCTCGCAGTTACTCCAATTATACAAGGGTCTCATCCGCCCTTGTATGGAGTACTGCTCTCATATCTGGGGTGGCTCAGGTTTCACCCGTCTTTTGGATAGGGTTGAGTCAAAGGCTAAAAGACTTATAAACTGTCCCTCTCTTTCTAATTCTCTTGACTCTTTTTCTTTGCGACGGGATGTTGGTGCCTTGTCTCTTTTCTATAGGTACTACAGCGGCAAATGCTCGAGAGAACTACCCACCCGTGTGCCTTCACCTTTAGGGCGTCCTCGAAGCACAAGGGGTGCAATGTCCGGGCATCAATTTTGCGTGGACATAGGCAACTCCAGGCTTGTCCGCTGTGGTGCCTCTTTTTTTTCCTGCCACCTCTGTTTTGTGGAACTCTCTTCCATCTTCTGTATTTCCCTCCACATTTAATCTCAATTTCTTTTAAAACCCGCGTCTGCGTCCACCTAAGGAATCTGCGTTAGGTGGGTACTGCAGGGGTGGCTTTTTATTTTTTGGATTTTGTGCTCTTTTAGTTTCATTTTTATTCTTTTAACACCCCCTCCTTGAATAGGGCTTTGCCCGTGAGTGGTGGTGATGTGTAAAAAAAAAAAAAAAAGCCTTCATCTCTTAATATTCTCGATGATTCTTTCACACAATCTTTCTGGGCAATATCACATTACTTCTCTTTCTAAACAAGCTTCTAAGAGCTTGTGTGTTAAGTCAATCTAGGTATCTTTCCCTTTATAGGGGTGGTTCCACTCACGAAGTTCTCTTTGACAAGGTAGAGTCTATGGCTTTTCGTTTTAACAACTTCTCCACTCACACTAATTCTCTCCAATCTCTTTCTCCTCGTCGAACTGCTAAGTCACTCACTCTATAATATCGCTAGTACAATGGACACTGCTTTTCTGAACTCTCCCGTTGCATTTTCCCTCCATTGAGAAGGGCTCGTGCAACACATCTTTCTACAAAGTCTTATTCTTTCCCTTCCAACTGTCTGATCTCAGAAATAATCGCTATGCCTAATCTTATATGTACCCTACTGGAAAAGTCTAACACACACTCCCTTTATCTGTTTTCCCAAATTCTTTTGACTTGATCACTTTCAAGCGCCGTGTATCGGAGCATGTCGGCGCTCAACGATTAAGTTTCGGTTTTGCCCCAACTCTGGTGGAAATTAGTAGGCCTCTGGTCTTTAACCTCCAGAGAATATATATATATATATATATATATATATATATATATATATATATATATATATATATATATATATATATATATATATATATATATATATTTTATTCCAATTAATCGGATAATCCGATAATTAATCCGGATAACCCGATAATTAATACGGCTAATCCCCTACTTAATTGTTTATTCCTTAATCTCCGCACCTTTTTGACCTTTTTTAACATGGCCTGCCCGCCTTATTTGGCACTCTTTCCTGTGTGCTATTTCAATCCCTTTCTAGCACGTGGCACCCTTGGTTATTCCACGCCCACTTGCCATTAGGAATGAGGAGTGCCAGTTCCAGCGTTAGCTGGCACTGAGTGTAAGGTGTCATAGTTAGGACTTCTTTGCAACATTGCAATGTTGCAAGGCACATTTGATGATGACATCACCCACAAGTGCGCATGCGGAAGCACACACCTTACTCTGTGATGTCATGGCACGGGCTGTCATAAGACTATGACTTCATCTGTTCGCTATTTTTTCTTGATCAAGTGGTTTTCATCTCCGTAGATTATTCTTGGTACACATGATTTCTGTACGTTATTTTGGATGTCCGACATTTTGGATTTGGCATCGGGCATTTTGAATTTGGTGTCCGCTATCTTGGGTTTGACATCCTCCATGTTGGATTTCTGTTCCCTATATTGGATTTTTTAACAAGTGGTTTTTTCATCTCTGTAGATTTTTTAATATGGTTTTCGTCATCTTGAATTTGAATTTTACCGTAACTTTATTTTTGACCACGTGGTTTACGGAATTATGGATTTGATTTTGAGTTTTCCAGACATTTTTTTTTCTTGACCACGCGGTTTTCGCCATATTGGATTAAATTTTGAATTTTCTCGCCATTTTTTCTTGACCAATGTGCCAGCTACTGAGTGAAAATCAAATTTCCTACAATATTCAGGAAAAGGATACGAAAAGTATTTATATATAATAATGTATATTAATTAACCTCTTAACCGTACCTAATTACACACCTTTAACTTCTACGTCATTCGTTCATTTTCTTTTTAGTTTAATTTACAATATATTTCACATTAGGAGTCCACTTTCACTGCAAATAACCACTATCTCTTCTCTCTCACAGATACCTGATATCCCAAAGTAAACATACTATTTAATTAAGTATCTTTTTACTCCAGTAGTAACCCCTCCTTTTTCATTTTATTTTTATCATCCCCTTGAAGTTTAGGTGTCATAGTGATGATACTAAAACAACCGAATACATACCATGCTTGATGTATGACATGTTTCTCTTTTTATTGAGTATTTTTATTGATTCACAAGAGAACAATTATCATTACCGATAAGCTTGTCTGATGCCTATGATAAAAAAAATTTTTAAATAAAAATATTGGACGAGATTATTGCAAGGATCTTTAAGAAAGGTTCAGTAGCGGCAATTTATTTTCCAAGAGCTCAACTGTACCGAGAGCAAAAAGAGAATATCTCAGGTATATATTGTGTTATTTTTTGTTATTAAAAATAATAATAATAATAATAATAATAATAATAATAATAATAATAATAGAATTAAAAAAAATTTCAATAACAATGAAAATAGTTCTAAATAAATTAAAAAATTTTATTTTAAACATTATTAACCTACCAATTATTGATATTTTTGCTTTAGGAAGATGAAATTCCATTTTAATCTTTGGTAAATTAGGATCTCCAGTAATAAGGCACTTGTACAGGTTAAGGTTTACAGCTAAGGGTTGTAATAGATGAAGAAATGTAGCTTCACCTTTATCTAGTACACTTTTCCAATCATCATCCTTATCAGCAACAACAATCTATATATATATATATATATATATATATATATATATATATATATATATATATATATATATATATATATATATATATATATATATATATAATAATAATAATAATAATATATATATATATATATATATTATAGGGGGAGGACGTAGAGCCGTCCGAAGCGATGCAAGTACACCCCATTGGGCATAACCCACGGAGTGATAGGATGGGCTAGACCATTCCGTTTCACTCCGTTGCCCTTTGGTTCGTTCCTTTTCGCGTTTCATCTTCTCAGAGGGTCTCTAGTGTACCCTTGACTCACATTGGAGTGCCTATGCTCCAACCTTCCTCCTTCTTCACGTGTCCTACAACATTTACAAACGCTTATACTTACATTACCTATTAAATTAATCAAAAATGGCAAAACTTCAATCTGCCTAGGAGAATCCAAGAGGGGCGGATTCCAAATATAGCCCCTCATCTACTCCTTTCCCCATCACCACTTGGGAGTTCGGTGGCCTCCGGTGATGGGGTTGGCGCCACCAAGACCTCTATGCCGGCTTGCCCTGGTGCACGGTCTTCGCTTTTCATTAATTTCTGCAACATTCGCGGTCTTTTTTCTAATCTCCACTTTGTCGAACACCACCTCTCTTCTTCTAGACCTCACCTCCTGTTCTTAACTAAAACTCAGGTGTCTGAGTGCTCTGACAGTAAACCCTACTCTGTTTCCTCCTCCTGTCTCCATCCTCAATTTTCAGCCAAAGGCGGATGTTGCGCATATGTGCGCAACGATGTTGTTTGTTCTCGTGTCTCTAATTTGGAGTCTTCTGAATTCTCAACTTTATGGCTCAAACTTTCTTGCAACTATACAACTAAATTTATTTGTTCTGTCTACTTATCTCCTAACTCTACAGACTATCCAAAATTCTTCGACTATCTTAACTCCAAAATAGAACACATTCTTTCTTCTTCTCCTTTCTCTGAAATCATCATTTTGGGTGATTTCAATGTTCACCACCGCCAATGGCTTTCATCTAGTTCTCAAGATCCAGCTGGTGAACTCGCCTTCCAATTTTCTATCCAGAACAACCTTGAGCAGTTCGTGCAACTCCCTACCCGTATCCCTGACCGTCTTGTTGATGAACCCAACATTCTAGACCTTTTTCTAACTTCTAATCCTTCTCCTTATACTGTTAAACTCTTTCCTCCTCTGGGTTCATCCGATCATCTTCTTATCTCCGTATCTTGTCCTGTCTCTTCAAGTCTTCCGCAAGAACGGCCCCCGCCCTCGGCGAGGAGACGTTTCTGGCATTATGGTGCCACTAACTGGCCTGATTTGCGGTAGTACTTTTCTGATTTTCCATGGAATGATTACTGTTTCCGTGGGAGGGGTCCCTCGGAGTGTGCAGAGCGCATAGCTGAGGTGATTCTCTCTGGCATGGAGTCGTACATTCCATATTCTTTCCCTTCCACTAAACCTAATAAACCTTGGTTTAACTCTGCTTGTTCTCGTGCTATCCGCCACAGGGATGCTGCCTTCAGGGACTACCGTCGTCTTCAAACTCCAGAATCTCATGCAACTTATATTTCATCCCGGAATCGTGCAAAATCTATTCTTCGAGATACTAAAAACTCTTTTCTCCGTCGCAAATGCAATAATCTTTCTGGCTCCTCTTCCTCTCGCCCTTTCTGGCATTTTGCAAAAAATGTCAACTCTAACTTTGCTTCTTCCTCTTTCCCTCCTCTAGTATCTTCTGACGGTTCAACTGCCGTTTTGCCTTCCTCTAAAGCTGAACTCTTTGCTCAAATTTTTGCCGAAAATTCAACCTTAGACGATTCCGGAGCTGCTCCTACTCCTTCAACCACCTATAACTCATTTATGCCTAAAATAGTAATTTCTTCTAAAGACGTCACTTCTGCTCTCTCTGAGCTTAACACTAAGAAGGCGTACGGTCCTGATGGTATTCCTCCTGTGGTTCTCAAAACTTGTGCTTCCGAGCTTGCACCCTGCCTTGGTAAACTATTTCGTCTATGTCTTTCTACTTCAACCTTCCCTTCTTGCTGGAAACGTGCGCTCATTCAGCCTGTGCCGAAGAAGGGGGACCCCTCTCAGCCCTCTAACTATCGTCCAATTTCTTTAACCTCAGTTCTTTCTAAAGTTTTCGAATCTATCCTTAACAGGAAGATTTGGAAACATCTCAATTCTTCTAATCTTATCTCAGATCGCCAGTATGGCTTTCGAAAGAAACGCTCTACTGGTGATCTTCTTTCCCTTCTCTCTGACTCTTGGTCCTCCGCTCCTCGGCATTTCGGTGAATCTTTTGCTGTGGAGCTGGACATATCGAAAGCTTTCGATAGAGTCTGGCACAAAGCTTTGATTTCCAAACTTCCCTCTTTCGGAATCTATCCTTCTCTCTGATTTCCTTTCCGGTCGTTCTATAGCAGCTGTTGTAGACGGCCACCGTTAATCCTATAAATCTATTAATAGTGGTGTTCCTCAAGGATCTGTTCTATCCCCAACACTTTTTCTGCTTTTCATTAATGACCTTCTCTCTATTACTTCATCTCCTATCCACTCCTATGCTGATGACTAAACCCTTCATTACTCTTTTCATTTTGAAAATGAGAGATAGATCAGATATATATATATATATATATATATATATATATATATATATATATATATATATATATATATATATATATAAACAGTTAATAGAGACAAGGAGGGTGGCCTTGGAGCAACTAACCTCTGATCTATCTCTCATTTCAAATTGGGGCAAAGAAAACATGGCCATTTTCAATGCCTCAAAAACTCAATTCTTACATCTCTCTACTCGACACAATCTTCCACACAACTACGATATCTTCTTCGAAAACACGCAACTCAAACCTTCATCTCTCCTTAATATTCTCGGTTTTTCTTTTTCTCGTGATCTTTCTTGGAAAGATCACATTTCCTCTCTTTCTAAACAAGCTTCTAAGAGGTTGGGTGTTCTGAGGCGCCTTCAATATTTCTTCACACCAGCCCAGTTGCTTGCTCTGTATAGGGGTGTTGTTCGCCCCTGTATGGAGTATGCGTCACACATCTGGGGTGGTTCCACACACACA
>SEYY01015213.1:0-7500 GCA_009176605.1 Armadillidium nasatum | reverse complement strand
CTTGAATTTTCAACAGTAAATTTTATATTTGTATGTATGTTATTAATAAAGTTTAATATTAAGTTTGTATTTATTTCCTTTGGTATCAATGCGAAGACGTCATCGACGTATCTAAACCATATGACTTCGGTGAATTGAGGGAAAATATGCTAGTACTCAATCAATTCCATGCAAATGTTGCTGAATATGGGGGAGAGGGGTGAACCCATACTGAGTCCTGAGATTTGTTTAAAGTATTGGTCGTTAAATTTGAAATATGCATGGTCAAGGGTTAATAATATTAATCGTTTTATTTTCAAAAACGGTATTATAAAATTTTGTTTTTTTTCTGTTAAGTATCGTTCTAATAATTGTAAGGTAAATTTTACTGGTACATTTGTGAATAATGAAACGGCATCACGTTCCGACAAAGGAAACAACATAGTAATTCAAAACAAAGTTAATAATATTAATTGTTTTATTTTCAAAAACGATATTATAAAATTTTGGTTTTTTTTCTGTTAAGTATCGTTCTAATAATTGTAAGGTAAATTTTACTGGTACATTTGTGAATAATGAAACGGCATCAAAACTAACGGGATTGTATTTTGAGAAATCTAAATGTTTTATTTTATTTATAAAGTGTTCTGAGTTTCTTATGTGTGAGGTTGAAATTTTTCCAATTAAGCTTTTTAGTTGTTGAGCTAACCATTTTGAAAGTTTATATGTAACACAATTTACGTTGGAGATGATGGGTCTTAATGCTATATTCGGTTTGTGGATTTTTGGAAGAGCATAGAATTGAGATAAATTTGGTAAATATGAGGTGAAAGTTTTTATCATTTCTTTTTGGTCTGTTAAAATATTGTTTGGTTTTTTATTGAATGCGTTTTGAGAATTTTTTAATAGGTTTTTATTACATGTTGAGTATACATTAGTGTCATTTAGTAATATGGATGTTTTTGATATATAGTCTGCTTTGTTTTGAATTACTATGTTGTTTCCTTTGTCGGAACGTAATGCCGTTTCATTATTCACAAATGTACCAGTAAAATTTACCTTACAATTATTAGAACGATACTTAACAGAAAAAAAACAAAATTTTATAATACCGTTTTTGAAAATAAAACGATTAATATTATTAACCCTTGACCATGCATATTTCAAATTTAACGACCAATACTTTAAACAAATCTCAGGACTCAGTATGGGTTCACCCCTCTCCCCCATATTCAGCAACATTTGCATGGAATTGATTGAGTACTAGCATATTTTCCCTCAATTCACCGAAGTCATATGGTTTAGATACGTCGATGACGTCTTCGCATTGATACCAAAGGAAATAAATACAAACTTAATATTAATCTTTATTAATAACATACATACAAATATAAAATTTACTGTTGAAAATTCAAGAAATAATAGTTTACCGTTCTTAGATATACTAATCTCATGGACCTCAAACATACCATCCTTCAACATATATAGAAAACCAAGCACCAACCCATCATACATACATTGGTTTTCTTTTCACAACATAACTACAAAAATAGCAGTACTCAGTAATCTATTTCTAAGAGCCCATAAAATAGTTGATCCCGTACACCTAGATACAGAAATAAAATACAAAAACACTTTTAAACAATTACAATACCCAGATCCCATCATAAAAAGAAGTTTAAAAAAAGCACGCAATAAACATTACAACACTCAGGAAGAAAAATTCACACCAAAAAATATACTTCCTATACCAAATATCCATACACACGAAATAAAAAATTGTTTACCTAAAGATATACACACAGTAAAATCAAACTCAATCACATTAAAACATATATTTAGACCACATATTAATCAACCTGAAAATAATTTAGGAATTTATAAAATACCCTGCAACCAATGTGATAAAGTATATATTGGAGAGACTAATGATTTAAAAAGACGTTTATATCAACACTCCATAGACCTAAAAAATGACAATACACACTCTTCTTTAACTAATCAGATACAACCACATACCAAATACAAAAGATTCACAATTAATAAAAACATCCCAAAATACAAACAATAGAAAACTCATTGAATCTTTCATCATAAAGAACACCCATAATATAAATCTAGCAAAAGGAGAAATACCTCTGGATAACATTACTAACAAAATGTTAAATAAATCAAACAGATTAAAAGCGACTCTGAAAGATTTGCCCAGGTTGCCGGATCCATGTTAGCATGTAGCCAAACACAAATAATATCAAGTATAAAAATTTGGAGAAACATCAGTTCTGAAGAAGCGACTCGAGTATGAGCGCGAAAGCTCAACTGATGTTACAAGAGCTTGTCATTGTTTTATAATTTCGTGATTTAATAAGCGCCTATTAGATTTATTTAACTTCAAAGGGGTATTAATCAATAAATTCATATATTTACGATTTATTACAGTATATATATATATATATATATATATATATATATATATATATATATATATATATATATATATATATATATATATATATATATATATATATATATATATATATATATATATATATATATATATATATGCGAATTGTACATCAATAGTTAGGGTGAAGAGTGAAATATCGAATTGGTTTAGCATTGGAGAGGGATTGAGACAAGGGTGTGTAATGTTTCCATGTTATTTAATCTATTGATAGATGGTGTAGTTAGAGAAATGGAGAGAGAAGGGAAGGGTATTAGGTTGAGAAATATGGAGGGTGAATGGGATGTGAATGTTTTACTTCTTTGCAGATGATGCGGTGTTGGTGGCAGAATCTGGAGAAAAGTTTAGAATACTTGTGAGAGAGTTTGATGGGAAATGTGCAAGCATGACATTGAAAGTCATTACAAGGAAGAGTAAAGTTAAGAGGATTGGTGGTGGGGATGAGAAGATGTGGAGGGAGGAATGGGGGGTGGAAAAGTGTGGGATGGAAACCTGAGGAGGTGGATGAATTGAAATATCTAGGAATGTTGGTGGAAGGTAAGGGTTGGACGGAAAAAAGAAATAAAGAATAGAGTGGTAGAGGGAATGAAAGTGTTGGGAGTCCTAAGAGAAGTATGGAAGAAAATAAAAATTTTGATAGAAATAAAGATCAGAATGTTTGAATGTATGTGTTTACCTTCTGTATATTATGGTTGTGATACATGGATGATAAGGGTCAGGGCGAGGAAACTTTTGAATGTCTTTGAGATGAAAGGTTTGAGAGCGATATGTAAATTGAGAACGATTGATAGGATTAGAAATGAAAGAATAAGGGATATGAGTAAATGGAAAAGGGGTGTAGTTGATAGAGCGGAGGAGGGTGTGCTAAAATGGTTTGGACATAATTTGAAGAATGAATGAGGACAGAATGGTGGCAAGGTACTTAGGGTAGATGGGGGTATGGAGAGGGGAAGGCCAAAGTGGAGATGGATAGATGGAGTGAGAGAGATTTTGGGAGGTTTGAATTTGAGTTTAAATGAGGGTAGAAGACTTGCGGAGGACAAAGTGAGATGAAGGGCGGTGGTGAAAGGAGTTGATAGGTAAGAATGAGTATGTTTGTAATGGAATTGTGGCGGGCACCACCCCACGAAAGTGAGAAAGGTGTTAGTGATATATATATATATATATTTATATATATATATATATATATATATATATATATATATATATATATATATATATATATATATATATAATATATATATATTGTGTGTGTGTGTGTGTGTGTGTGATGCATGCATATACGCATTCGCATGCATCAAAAAATTAACATGCGCATCCGCACTTTCGAAAATTCAACATCCGCATCCGCACTTCTCCAAAATTCAACATCCGCATCCGCAAATTAGAAAATATGACATCCGATCCATTACTATAATATATATATATATATATATAATATATATATATATATATATTATATATATATATATATATATATATATATATATATTATTATATATATAATGCACCTCGATTACCATTTGAATATGTTACTAATGGATTAAATTAGGGATTAAAATAAAAATAAACTATTTAAGAAATTAAATCAAATGGTATGAAGGAAATGCTGTGAAAATAAATTTAAAAGCAGTTTTGTGCATTTCAATAAATAACTTTTAGGGGTGAGCAACATATCAATGTTCTGGAAACAAAATTGGCCGGAAGCTACATAGAAAATATTACGTTATGTTAATAAAAAATTATAATTTAATTATGAAATTAAATAAATGAATAATTAAGTTTAACAAATTGAAATATGGTTTATAAAGTTAACCGTCCTAATTTGACCAAAATCGGATCTGTAGTTGCAGAGACATAGATTATAAGACAAAAAATTAATTATCATTTAATTAGTAATTAATTAATTGAAAATTTGTAAAATCATGAAAAAACAATGTTTCGTGATATTCGAAGCTCTACAGTAAAAGAAGTTGAATATTCAAAAAAATGCAAGTTACTTTAAAAAATTTGGTATCGGTATCGGTCATTTTTTACCATTGCCTAAAAATACCCCCTCCATAATCAAAGCTTGTTTTTTGTCAACATCTTTAAGTAGGCCCAGCAGGTACAAAAATTTACATGCACCATCAGTTGCCTTTGGATGTGACTTTATCCAAAACCACCCTGGTCCGTAAACTTTCATTATTATATTTACTAAATTGTGAAGAGCTTTGCTAAGATGTTTGGTGGAAAAGTATAACCTTAAGATTCTGTTTCTGTTTATGAATAATGTTAGAGAAATGAAGTGGTAAAACAAAATTCAACATATACATGAAAAAAGCTGATGCTCTCAAAGATAATAAACAAGAATAATAATAATAATAATAATAATAATAATAATAATAATAATAATAATAATAATCATAATAATAATAATAATAAAAATTTTAACGACTTACCTGAATATTCTTAAGATTTATATTAAAGCAATCATACGAAGAAGATCTCATCCTTTCCAAAACAAGATCCTTTTCAGATTCTTTTGAAGCAATTTCTCGCAAATGATCCAATTTAAGATCTTGACTCATGATACTAACACTTCCAAGGGTCATTATTATTACATTGGAGTCGTCTCTATATATATATATATATATATATATATATATATATATATATATATATATATATATATATATATATATATATATATATATATATATATATAATATATATATATATATATATATATATAATATAGGTTCAAGTTTACTTTGAGGAGTCAGATTTCAACTTGAGAATAAAAGCTAAATAATTGAGGGTAATATAAAAATCATATTGGGGAAAACGTGTTAATAAGTCCAATATCGTTGAAGCGTAAAAAGTAAAATTTTTGTGTATTTTTAAAAAGTATATATATATATATATATATATATATATATATATATATATATATATATATATATTATATATATATATATATATATATATATATATGAACCAAACCGGGGCCCTGGCCCCGGCTAAAAATCAGGGAAAACCGGGGTTTGCCTGCCGGGGTTAAAATGGCAAATTATACTTGAGGGGACAATCCAAATTTTTTTTTTTAATTTTCAGCCGATTCTCTTGAAATTTTCAGTGTATATAGTTTTTTTTCCTCGTGAAAAAAGTACATTTCTAGCGTTTTTCTGAGTCTTTCACTGCTAAAAAAAATTTTTTAATGGGAAATTTGACCCTTTTCAAATGAATGGCGGAGCCAAACCACTTTTCGGAATAACTTGAAACTTGGATGTATATTCATAATTCTATTGGCAACGAAAACATAACAGACATTTGTTCCCAGAGTTATAGAAAAAATGTTATAAGCCCAAAACTGAACAACTATAGAAAAAAAATCCACCTTTTCGGTCAATAAATCTTAAAACAAAACTATAACTATAACATTCCTTATTTTAGGAGGGTGCATAGAGGAGGGATGGGGCTACAAATTCTTCTCTATACTTTATTCGATGCAAGTCGATGGTTTCGAGATATAGCCTCTCAAAAAAGGTCCATTTTTGACCAAATTTCAAATATTTCCAAAGTTTGAGAGGCTATATACTTGGAGAGTTTTAATGGTCGTCAGACATCAAGGTCTATTGACCATAGCTTCAATCTTCTATCGACTTCGACTATACAGACATGAAGGAAAAAGACTTTTTGAAACTGGTCTCACAGACGGAAAGCAAAGGACTCCTCAAGGATTTCAAGAAAGAAAAAGACCAGAAAAGGAAACAAAAGAGAAATTAAAGTAGCCACAGGCACACAAATTGCATGAAACAAAACAAAAAGAACATACCAGAAATTAGTCACAGGCACACAAATGGCATAAAACAAAACAAATCGAAACATACCAGAAAAGAATAGGACTATGGATCATAATGATCCTGAAATGAGGTGATCAATGCAAAGATATCACCACATACAGAAAACAAAGCTGCACTGAAAGACTTATGTAACGAATAGGATTCAAAGAATTTTTGTCCAATACGAATAATTTGATTTAGACAGGAAAACGCCAAACTCCGAAGAACTAAAGTCATTTTCCTTATGCGGGGGACGGTGATGTTTCGACCTCTGAGTGGTTCATTCTGGGCTGTGAAAGACTGTTTGGAAGTACCATCCAACTCATTCCTATGAGCACTATCACGGAAATACTTGGAAGTAGGACGACCCTTAGGGTTACCCTGAGAAAAGTAATTTGGAAAACCGTTGGACAAATTACTTGTGACACTCAACATATCCTCACCATCAGAGATCTCCAAGTCTTCATCATTTAAGTCCGCAAGAACATCTGCAACAGTCTGTTTAGAGGAACCAGGCTTGGGAGGGTCACGGTTTACTCTGCCCGGAAGAGGCTGGATGGGAACAAGCAGTGGAGGGTGAGGAGTCTGGTTTCCCCTGGGGTTCAATTTTCTGAGTTCCAAAGTGAGAGGAGCCCTTGACCCCTCAATCTTCCCTGCATGCTCTTTGGATATCTGCAAAGCTCTCTGGAAAACTGGGCACTGGCTATACCGGATGACATGACACCCACCACAGAAGTAACAAAAAGGATCATTATGAAAACCATCAGCCTTGTGAAATTTACTACACCTAGTTCACCGTTCCTTGGCTTTACAGGAGAGTTGGCCATGACCAAACCGCCAGCAGTTGAAACACCGTTAAAAAAGTCGGAACCCAAGGCGACACTGGATAAAGAGTGACCAATCGCAATTCGGTGAGGAAGGGCACCATAGAATTTTACTTTGACCAAGGGGGTAGGAACCTTTGTAGCACTGCCATAGCATTCTCCTTGTGAGACGTCACTCGAAGAACATCTAAAACAACTGCACTACTATCACCGAGAACCCGAATATCCTCCTTTATAACACTGATATCCTCCTCCACATCGATAGGGCCTACCTTACCATAATGAATTTGCAAGGGATCATCTTGATCCGAATTTGGAACCCAACAACGAACATCGTGAGGGCCCAGTTTCTTGATAGCAGATAAGGAAACTTCAAGTTTACTCAAGTCCAGAAGCTCAAATTTGCAAC
>SEYY01015212.1:12500-14695 GCA_009176605.1 Armadillidium nasatum | reverse complement strand
TATATATATATATATATATATATATATATATATATATATATATATAGTTTATAAAGCTTCGTGCATACGATGCTTTATAAACTTATTATGCGGGGAATACTACAAATCGTCGACAAGAAAAGTAATCTACAGGTTAAAGGGCCGACACGTAATTAACAAAATTTTGTCACATGTCGAAAACGTT
Source organism: Armadillidium nasatum (assembly GCA_009176605.1). Lineage (NCBI taxonomy): Eukaryota > Metazoa > Arthropoda > Malacostraca > Isopoda > Armadillidiidae > Armadillidium > Armadillidium nasatum. Next base: position 14,511 of record SEYY01015212.1, on the reverse strand, counting down.
GATAACTGTTTTGATAATGTCAAAGGGCAGACAACTTTTTTTTATAACTCGTCCAAAACGTCCATACAATAAATAAATATCGATTAATCGATAGATATATATCATCATCACTCACGGGTCGGAGGGTACGAGGGAGCAGAGGACCTCGTTAGACAAATGTTCGTGTGCCATGCATCTACTAAAATAATATATTAAAAATTAAAAAAATATATTTTTAATTATTATAATAATAAAATTAAAAAAAATAGGCTTATATATCGATGGTATGGATATAAAAAAAAACACGATGTTGGTCAAACGGTCGACACATTTTTTTTCACATGTAGACAAAGCATCGACACGCTGAAATTAAAAAGAAAAGTGATCGACACATTTTTTTCAAAAGTGTTGGCCCTTTGACCTGTCGACTATTTTCCCTGTCGACGTTTTGGGTATAGTACCCTAAGTTCCTGCAAAATTAAAATATATATGTTTTCCACATTGTTTGTTTCAATCTCCGTTAACATTTAAAAGTAGCGCCAACACAGTTTGCATAGATTTTTTGTTTTTTCATAATCTCAGAAACATAAAACGTAATATGTGATTGCCTCTTTTAGTCTCGCTATAAGAATAAAACATATTCTTTCCCTGTTTGACGTAAATGATTAGACGAATACCTGGCATAATTGGGAGAATATTATTTTTAACTACACAATTTGCTATTCGCTCTTAATTTTCCCAGAGTTAGTGGTTTAGAATAGTGTGAAGTAAATACCATTTTGAAGATACTATATATAACGTTGTTAGGTTAGAAGGACATGCAATATGACAGCGAACGAACTAAGTTATTAACAGTCGAAATCATAGTAGATGAGATGCCTACGATTTCGTCGGATTAATATATGTTCGTTGCGTAAATAGTAATTTACTTTAAAATTCTTAAACATCTGTTCTCTCGAAAAGATTTATCCCGATATAGCGAATAGCAATACACTTTTCGGTAAATGTAAGAAAACATCGCTACAAACTATGATGGAAATTATAGTTTACTCATATATATATATATATATATATTATATATATATATATATATATATCTATATATATATATATATATATATATATATATATATATATATATATATATATATATATATATATATATATATATATATATATATATATATATATATCGTCCCTGATCATCAGAATGTCTGGAAAGGAAAGCTCTAATGGTGATCATCTTTTTCTTCACTTTGATAATTGGTCTTCTGCAATTCGGAATTTCGGTAAATCTTTAGCTGTAGCGCTGGACATATCAAAAACTTTTGATAGAGTCTAGCACAAAGCTTTGATTCCCAAGTTTCCCTCTTTCGGTATCTATCCTTCACTCTGTAACCTTCTCTGTGATCTATTCTCCAGTCGTTCTATTGCAACAGCAGTAGACGACCATCGTTCTTCCTCTACGTCTATTAATAGTGATGTTCCTCAGAATTCTGTTCTATCCTCAACTCTTTTTTTCTATTTTTTAACAATGAACTTCGTTCCATAACTTCTTTACAAATCCACTCTTATTCTGACGATTCCACCCTTTACAATTTCTTTCATCTTGAAAGGCGTCCTACACAACCGCAGTTAGCTCATGCTAGGAGGGTTGCCTTGGAGCAGCTGACCTCTCATCTTTCTCGTATTTCCAATTGAGCCAGAGAAAACATGGTTGTTTTCAATGCCTCAAAAACTCAATTCTTTCACCTATCTACCAGGTGATATTTTCCACACAACTATAATATCTTTTTCGAAAACACTCAACTCCAACCTTCCCCTATCCTCAATATTTTTGATGTTTCCATTTCTCGGATCTATATATATATATATATATATATATATATATATATATATATATATATATATATATATATATATATATATATATATATATATATATATATATATATATATATATATATATATATATATATATATATATATATATATATATATATATATATATATATATATATATATATATATA
>SEYY01015212.1:0-7500 GCA_009176605.1 Armadillidium nasatum | reverse complement strand
AGTAGCAATAAGAAAGGAAAATCAGCAGGAATGGATGGTATATACCCAGAAATGATAAAAGAGGGACCTAGAGAGTTGATTGACTGGTTGGTGAGATTATTTAATGTGTGTTGGAGAGAAGGAAGAGTGCCTCAGGAGGGGCGGTGCCCCCCTTTTCATGATCTTTCGTGTTTTTAATCCGATAATTAATCGGATAATCCGATAATTAATCCGGTTAATCCCTTAATTCCAGCCACTTTTTCCTTCGAACGTGTTGCCAGGCAAGTGCCAAGCCTTATTTGACCCTCATGTGCTAGTGCCAAGGCCTAACTCACTTTCTTTCCTGAATGCCATTTGTAGCAATTTCTAGCACTTGGCACTCATGCTATACCACACCCCCTTGGCATGAGTGGAGTGTCAATGCTAGTTGGCACTGAGGGGAGTATCAGTGCCAGTAGGCACTAAGGGTTGAATGTAGTACCAGTGTCAGTAGGCACTAAGGGTTGAGGGGAGTGCTATTATTATTATCGCTGGCACTGAGGGTAAGGCATCATCCGACTACATCCGTGGAGCAATCAGGGTGCAGGACGCTCAGTGATGACGTCGTCAGCGCATGCGCAAACACACACACCATATGCTGTGACGTCATGGCACGGGCTATCTTGAGACTATGACGTCATTCGACCGACATTTTTTGTAAATCATATGGTTTTTATTTCCGTAGATTTTTTTCTCTTGATTTCTATCCGCCACGAGTTTGGCCACGTTGTTTCCGTTATTTTGATCACGTGGTTTCCGCCATCTTGGATTTGAATTCTCCCGCCATATTTTCTTGACCGCAGCGCCATCTATTGAGTGAAAATCAAACCTCCTCCTCCAATATTCACAGTAAGAACTTAAAACTATTGTGAGACCAGGATTCGAAACCTCAACCTTCTGATTTGAACTCCATCAAGCTACCACTACACCAACTTGATCCTACTTTAGAAAGAGCGAATTGTTCTATTCATCTGCCACGTTTTCGACTTTGAAATCGCCATTATTTTTACTGATTGTATAATAATCATCTATTGTTACATAACAATTATGGTTATTACGTATTTCATCTTCGTAGTTTTCCTTGTAGTTGACTCTCAAGTCCATAGCCGTGGACGTGCGAAATAACGCAATGAGTTGAGCGAACGCATGCACAAACATCCATCTCGGTGTTGCCATGGAAACAAAACTTTACTGTTTTCATCCTTCCTTAGAGTTGCCAAGTTTTCCTTTTTATATATTTTCTCCATTTCATATTTTAAAACTCGAAATTGAGTAGCCAGAAACCACTTTACGTTTTGTGACGTCATACTTTTTCTTTATTTATTAGCACTCAGGTCCTGACTTGGTACTTTTTTATTTAACTTAAACAAACATCTCTGTATTTTCATTTTTTTTTATTTTTTCATTTTTATTTCTTTATTCATTTTTATTTTTTGTATTTATTTTTTATTAAATTAAAATGAACATTTTATACCTTCACGTAGTAAAACTATTAAACATGAATGGGTGATTAAAACATACACACAAACCTTTCCCTGTAGCGTCAGGTTAGCTTTTTCTAGCACTTTCTAGTAAGTTGCATTCATGCTCGGCCATGCAATACACTTTCCAAGAGGGAAGTGCCAATGGCAGCGAAGCTGGCACTGAGGGTAAGACAACATACGATGCCTTATTGGCTACATTCGGATACATCCATGTGCCAATCAGGATGCAGGCACTCTGTAATGACGTCACCAACGCATTCACATACTTTACCCTGTGACGTCATGGCACGGGCAATCATGAGACTATGACTACAATTTATTTCCTTATGACGTCATCAATATCACGTGACTTTTAAAATCATTTACCACTTTCAAATACGAATTTAAAATATTATGACGTCATGTCCATACATATTTTTTTTGTAACGTCATACCGTTTCTTTATATATTAGCATTCAAGTCCAGACTTGATACTTTTTTATTTAACTTAAACAATCATCTCTGCATTTTTCCTGTTTGTTTATTTTTTATATATTTTTTTTATTTTCTTCTGAATTTTTTCACTTTTTTCCTTTTTCTTTTTCTTTTTCCTATTTTATTTTTATTTTTTATTTTTTTATTTTTATTTTTACTTTTTTATATTTATTTTTTATTTTTTAAATAAATTATTTTTTTATTTTTTATTTTTATTTTTATTCTTTTGTAGAAATGATATTTTTTGCTGTTACCAAATACAATCTTTACCACCTTCTTCTGAAATAAACATATACACACATACACAAGTACATACAAATTACAAACCCACATAACTACATCGAAGACATCACCATGCTACCCGCAGTCATAAAATTGTCATGATAACCAACTCCAACCGTTATCCTAATCGCAGGACTTTGAAATTTTTTCTGCTTCGTCGCTCATGCACATAATGCACATAGTAAAGTACGTAATACGTAAAAAGACTCAGTCATGACCACATACACTCACCCAATCACATTCACATTTGTTCGCATACACAGCAATTGTAACCAACTAAGACCAGTTAGTTTAAAATTTTAACATTACATACGCTATTATACTGGACATATTAAAGCAAAATTCATGTATATTGCTTCTAACAAACACATCACACTCATTTAAAGCTATTAACCACCCCTCTAAATATATTTGTCCCTCAAAATATCTCCCTAACGCAAACTGAAAGTCTTTATTTACACTGTATTCATGCTCTTTCATTGCATTCAGACATTTCTACAACACTTATCAAAGACACTGTGTAGGTTTTTGATCTGTCTCTCAGTATGCGTCATAAATCTAGATATTAAACTTTCTTTTATCCCTAATGCATGAACAAAGGCATGTTAGCATCTATCTGACATACAAATTACAGAACTTTACACTCATTGTTTAATCAAAACTATTCAATATATAATTTGAACCTCCATGGTCACCCATATAATTAATTGATCCTTCATATACATTTCTAACCCTAAGTTTCACAACATTTACTCTAAAACTCAATATACAATCTAACTTTTAACACTTATGCATGATCAAAGACATGCCGACATCTCTCTGGCATACATTTCATTCCCTATTCCCTTTAACCTAAATCTTAATCTCCTTATATAGTCTTACTTTTAATACTTCGACATAACCAAACACATGTTATCCTCTCTCCAACATACAATTTATAGGATATTATATACATTAATGTTATTCCCTCTACAACATACAATTTATAGGATATTATATACATTGCTTATCTAAATCTTTCATCATATATCTTATTTCGCCATAACCCATTTAACTTTCTATCATTAAACCTTGATCAAAGATATGCCTATTTCCCTCTAACACAGCATCTATTGAACCTTTACATGCACTTCATACCCTAATCCCTCCAACATATAACTTAAATCTCTGTATTTAATCTAACTTTTGTTTTCAATGTACGAACAAAGTCATCCTCGTATCTATCTTTTACGCAAGTCATAGAGCTTTTCATTCACTATTCACCTCAAAACTATTCAATATTTAATTTGATTCTCCATGGTTAACTCAACTTTATCATTAAGACATGAAAAAAGACATGTCATCTTCTATCTAGCATACAAATTGCTCTACTTTATATTAACATTCAACATAAACTCATAACCATTTAACTTAATTCTTCATATTCAACTTATATTTTTCGCAAAGATATGATCAAAGATATACTGTTATCTCTCTAATACACACTTTATATAACTTAACGTACAATTCATACCCTAATCCCATCCTCCAACATATAACTTAATCTCCATATACTACCTGACTTTTAAAATTTAGGCAAGGTCGAAAACAAATCATCAGCTCTCTAACATGTAATTTATAGATCCTTACATACATTTCTTATCAAAACACCCAAAATATATCTTAACTCACCATGGTTCACTAAATTTTTTATCATTTAAACATAATCAAAGAAATACTGACAGCTCTCCAACAAGTAATTTGTAGATATTGACATGTATTTCATTACATAATCATCCCGTCATTTACCTTAAGCTCCATTTACTGCCAAACTTTTATCACTTCGACATGATCAAACACATTTCATCATCTCTCTAATATGTAATTTATAAAACCTTATATACTTTTCTTAACTAAGTCTCACAGCATTAATCTTAATTCACCATAGCTCAGTAAACTAAAGTTTAGTTTCCATGGCAACACCGAGATGGATATTTGTGCATGCTTTCGCTCACCTCATTGCGTTATTTCGCGCGTCCACGGCTATGGACTTGAGAGTCAACTAAAAGGAAAGCTACGAAGATGAAATACGTAATAAACATAATTGTTATGCAACAATAGATGATTATTATACAATCAATAAAAATAATGGCGATTTCAAAGTCGAAAACGTGGCCGATGAAGGAAACAATTCGCTCATTCTAAAGTATGATCAAGGTGGTGTAGTGGTAGCGTGATGGAGTTCAAATCAGAAAGTTGAGGTTTCGAATCCTGGTCTCACAATAGTTTTAAGTTTTTACTGTGAATATTGGAGGAGGAGGTTTGATTTTCACTCAATAGATGGCGCTGGGGTCAAAAAAATATGGCGGGAGAATTCAAATCCAAGATGGCGGAAACCACGTGATCAAAATAACGGAAACATGGACAAAATGGTGGCGGATAGAAATCAAGAGAAAAAAAATCTACGGAAATAAAAACCACGTGATTTAGAAAAAATGTCGGTCGAATGACGTCATAGTCTCAAGATAACCCGTGCCATGATGTCACAACATATAGTGTGTTTGTTTGCGCATGCGATGACGACGTCATCACCGAGAGTGCCAGCATTCTGATTGCTCCACGGATGTAGTCGGATGATGCCTTACCCTCAGCGCCAGCCATAACTGGCACTGGCACTTCCCTCAACCCTTAGTGCATGCTGGCACTGACAATCCCCTCAGTTCCACTGGCATTGACACTCCCTCATGCCAAGGGAGGCGTGGCCTAGCATGAGTGCCAAGTGATAGAAAGTGGTCTAGCAGGAGTGCCAAGTGCAAGTACGAAGGAAAAAGGGGCGAGAATAAAGAGATTAACCGGATTATCCGATTAATCGGATTAAAAATAGCTTACGAAAGACCATGAAAAGGAGGGCTCCGACCCCAAAATGCCTCATGAAAGAGCATGGTTTCCCCTCACTTGGCACTGGCACCATTCACTTTGGGCCCCCTAATATATATATATATATATATATATATATATATATATATATATATATATATATATATATATATATATATATATATATATATATATATATATATATATATATATATATATATATATATATTCACACTGAGATTGATTACAGAGAAATTGCGTGAAAAAAATAAAATGGGGTATGTATGTTTTCTGGATTTAGAAAAAGCATATGATAGAGTATGCAGGAGAAAGCTATTCGAAATATTAATGGAAAGGGGGTTGAAAGGGAAATTACTGAAGGGGGTGAAAGCTTTTTATGCAAATTGTAGGTCAAGAGTGAGGGTGAAGAGAGAACTTTCAGACTGTTTTAGCATAGGAGTGAGATTGAGACAGGGGTGTGTTATGTCGCCAAGGCTATTCAATCTATTGATGGATGGTGTAGTCAGGGAAATGGAGAGAGAAGGGAAGGGCATTAGGTTGAGTAACATGGAGGGTGAATGGGATGTGAATGTTTTACTTGTTGCAGATGATGCGGTGTTGGTGGCAGATTCTGAAGAAAAGTTGAGAACACTTGTGAGAGAGTTTGAGAGGAAATGTGTAAATATGAGATTGAAAGTCAATCCAGGGAAGAGTAAAGTTATGAGGATTGGAGGTGGGGATGAAGAGATGTGGAGGGAGGATTGGGGGGTGTAGATGTGGGGGGAAGGAAACTTGAGGAGGTGAATGAATTCAAATATCTAGGAATGTTGGTGGAAGGTAAGGGTGGGACGGAAAAAGAAATAAAGAATAGAGTGGTAGAGGGAATGAAAGTGTTGGGGGTCTAAGAGAAGTATGGAAGAAAGGAAAAATTTCAAAAGAAATAAAGATAAGAATGTTTGAATGTATGTGCTTACCTTCTGTAATGGATGGATGTGAAACATGGATGTTAAGTGCTAGAGCGAGGAAAAGTTTGAATGTCTTTGAGATGAAAGGTTTGAGAGCGATATGTAAATTAAGAAGGATGGATAGGATTAGAAATGACAGAATAAGAGAGATGTGTAAATGGAAGAGGGGTTTAATTGCTAGAGCAGAGGAAGGTGTGCTAAAATGGTTTGGACATAATGTGTAGAATGAATGAGGACAGAATGGTGGGCAAGGTACTTAGATCCGAGGTGGAAGGTGGTAGGGGAGGGGAAGGCCAAAGTGGAGATGGATGGATGGAGTTAGAGAGATTTTGGGTGGAAGGAATTTGAGTTTAGAAGAGGGTAGAAGACTTGCGGAGGACAGAGTGAGATGGAGGGCGGTGGTGAAAGGGGTTGAAAGATAAGAATGGGTATGTTTGTAAGGGAATTATGGCGGGCACCACCCCACGAAAGTGGGAAGGGTGATGGCGAAATAAATAAATATATATATATATATATATATATATATATATATATATATATATATATATATATATATATTTTTTTTTTTAGGGGGGGGAGGGTACGTGTGTGGTATAAGTTAATATGTTGAAGAGAATCAAAGCAGCTTTTCTGAGTGCTTGTAACTCTTTACCTGAACAACAGCAAACTGGGTATGCCGATATTTTAAAAAATATTCATTATTTTTAAAAATATCAAATTGTCCTCGATACTATCAGTTATAAAATATCGATATTTCGGTTTTAGAAAATATCGTTTTAATTATATATAAAGGGTGGTTAAATTTTAAGGGCCGATGTTGATTTTGAATAAAACACAAATTACTTAGGAATTTATTGTCATTTCTTTTTATTATGATAATATGGTATGGTTCAATTATGTATGGAACAAAATATCGGCCAAATGGCCGCCGCGACCTCGGCGGCACACCTCCATCCGATGGTCCAAATTTTCGATGACGCTGAGGCATAATTGGGGTTCTATGCCGTTAATGTGCCGAATTATCTCATCCTTTAGCTCTTGAATTGTTGCTGGCTTATCGACGTACACCTTTTCTTTCAAATAACCCCAAAGAAAGAAGTCCAACGGTGTCAAATTACATGATCTTGGCGGCCAATTGACATCGCCACCACGTGAGATAACACGGCCATTGAATTTGTCGCGCAAAATAGCCATTGTTTCGTTAGCTGTGTGGCAAGTGGCACCGTCCTGTTGAAACCACATATCGTCCACATCCATACCTTCCAATTCGTGCCATAAAAAGTTCGTTATCATCTCACGATAGCGAACACCATTCACAGTAACTGCCTGACCGGCCTCATTTTGGAAAAAATACGGCCCGATGATGCCGCCAGCCCATAAACCACACCAAACAGTCACTCTTTGTGGGTGCATTGGTTTTT
>SEYY01015211.1:5000-25334 GCA_009176605.1 Armadillidium nasatum | reverse complement strand
TTAAACTTCAGTCTATGGTTATGACTATGTGGTCCTAAATCTCCTCCACAAATAGGGGTTTGTACTCCTCGGGGAATTAATCTTCATCAACTTTTATTTTTGTCTTCCTCAACTTCAGTGAAGGCTTTTAATCATTATTTAGTTTTTGTCTTCTTTTCCTTCAATAATATTTTTAGATCTTATATATTTATATTATAACATTCATTTCTTTAGATCTTATGTTTTTGTCTACAACTTTGTTTAAAACTTAGATAAAAAAGTAATTACTATCTGAAACATAGAAAACTAGAGAACATGCGTAAAAAAAAAAAAAAAAAAAAAAAAAAGTTATATATATATATATATATATATATATATATATATATATATATATATATATATATATATATATATATATATATATATATATATATATATATATATATATATATATATAAGATTGAGCCAAGTACTAGTTTTTCAGTATCATTACATTTTCCAGATACAATATCTATAAATACATTAAAGTCTGAGAAAACTAAGTCTACAAACATTCAGGAGAGCATGAATGTTAAAGCTCCACTTTGACTAAGTCAGCCTGATTCCTCAAATATATCAGATGAATTATTTTTATAATTAAATGTTCTGACTGGAAAGATGTCTGAGGACTCATTATGATATATAAGCATCACCAATTTTTGCATATTATTATAAAAGCTTGCCAATGTCCTTGGCAGTATATTCTGAGTTTCTGATGTTGATATTCATAAATGGAAAATTATTTTTGAATTGTAACCTGGGATGCAAAGTGGGTAATTTTTGCACTTCTCCCAACTCGATTATTTAAAATTATATGACATTGGCTTCACCACTGCCTAGATTCATTCATTGTACTGTAAAAAGTTTTTTTTTTTTTTTTTTTTTTAGCCTACAGAATCATTTATTGTACTATATATATATATATATATATATATATATATATATATATATATATATATATATATATATATATATATATATATATATATATATATATATATATATATATATATATATATCCAACTTCCTCCACACAAAGCATTTGTTTATTTTGGCTCTGGTCTCACCAAAAACCTTGTTGTTTCCAACTTTTTTTCTTAATAATGCTGTACCAAGAAACCATTTATTTAAACTGTGCATTTACAGGGATCAAATTATTCTTAAGGCTTAGTCGTAAAAAAATTAGCTCTAAAAAAATATATGGTTAATAAAATAATATAATATTGATTTACATTTATATCCCTAGTTTTAAACCCCCTATACTGTTACTTATATACAATAACAGGCATATGGTATTTAGACACTAAGAAAATATCATATCCTATTTTGGTAATAATGGATCATTTTAAACCATTAGTAAACTTGGTAATGTTACTTGTTCAATTTTAAAAATTCCTTTAACTAAAAATAAAAATTAAATTCATAAATTATAGTGCATAAAAATCTTATAGACTTGCTAAAATGATCTCCATAACATTAGTAACCTACTTGAAATCCATTTTAACTGATTTCTCTTTTGATGAAGAAAACTTTAAAGTTTTGGAGGGACAACACACGGCTATATAATGTAAAAATTAGACCACAAGTTAAAAATGACAAGTGCCTAGAACTTAGTGATGATGTATCCTATTATGATTTGAATGTCTTTTCTTATTTCTACTGAACACAATTTAAATTAGTTTATAATAATCTAATTTATAAAATCAAAATAGACCATTATCAAGTGAGTGGATATCTTTTATATCTTTGTTAATTATATACCGTGTATATATATATATATATATATATATATATATATATATATATATATATATATATATATATATATATATATATATATATATATATATATATATATATATATATATATATATATATTACACATCACCAGCACTCACGGGCAAAGCCCTATTCAAGGAGGGGGTGTTAGAAAAATAAAAATGTAAAAAAGTATATATATATATATATATATATATATATATATATATATATATATATATATATATATATATATATATATATATATATATATATATATATATATAAAGCATTTTATTCTATTGTTTCTAATTCTATATGGTCATATATTTTGGTTTTAAAATTGAAGTAGCCTACACAATCTATAATAGAATTAAAGAGAGAGAAAGAAAATTGGAAAACTTTGCTGGTACATTAACATTATATAAAAAGTACCATCAAATGGGGGGAAATTAAATTTTGAAAATTTCGACTTCCGCAAAAAAATTGGAATTACCTGATATAACTATTTATAATTTTAAGTTTTATGAACCTTTCTGAATATTTTTATATAAAAAAGTATAAGGAAATATGTAAATTAATAATTTAAAATTGAAGGTGGTGAAAAATTGAAATGGGTGGAAACCTAGCCACTGCATATTTATAAATGACTATTCAGTAGTACTTTTTATTAATTTAAATGGGTAAGACTAGTATATCTAGAACAAAATTTAAAAAAAAAAAATTTTTTTTTAATAAAATATTTGACAAAAATAGGACTGAAAATGGAGGGGAATAAGTTTCATGCAAATATTTTTTAGAAAATTCAATTTGTCAAAATAACTTGATAACTGGCTGAAGATTAATAAATCATAGATATTCATTTTGCTATACTTGAACTTTCATGTTGGCTCCAATTCTCGACAGGTCAAAGGGCCAACACGTCATTAACAAAATTTTCTCACTTGTCTAAAACGTCAACTTTTTTTGGTAAGGTCAAATGGCTGACAACTTTTTTTTATAACTCGTCCAAGTTGTCGACACAAATTAATATTGATTAATCAATAAATATATATCATCATCACTCATGGGTTGGGGGTACGGAGGGCAGAACCCCCTGTAGACAAATGTTCATATGCCATGCATCTACTAAAATACTAAATAATAAATAATAATAATAAATAATTAAAATAAAAAAAAAAATTTTTTTTTTTTTTTTTTTTCTCTGCTCATGAAACATTTACGAAGTTTTCTGAGGTTGTACAGTTGAGTAAGATACACTTTTTATTTAGAACAATTTTTTGTAAATCCAATGATTTTGATGCAGTATATGGAAAAAAATTTTTAAATTTTCTCATGCACAGCACCAAAATGGTTGGGTATACAAAAAAATTTTCTATATAAAACATGTGAAACCTGCTCAACTTTATAACCTCTGATAAGTTTATTTTTATATCCAACCATTCTGTTATGCACTGGAAAAATTTAAAACTTCTGGTTTTTCCCATAAACAGCAGCAAAATGGTTAAGCATACAAAAAACCTTTCTGAATAAAAAATGTGTATCTCACCCAACTATATAACTACTGTTAACAAATTTTTATATCTAATCATTTTACTGTTGTGCATGGGAAAATGTTAAAAATTTTCCCATGCATAGCAACAAAATAGTTAGGTATAGTTGGGCAAGATGCACATTTTTTTTTTTAGAATTTTTTTTTGAATATTCAACCATTTTGGTGTTGTACAAGGGAAATTTTTGTAAAAATTTTCCATACAGAGCATCAAAGTCATTGTGTATACTTTTTTTTTTTTTTTTTTTTTTTTTTTTTTTTTTTTTTACAGAACGCCACCGCTCACGGGCAGAGCCCTTTTCAAGGAGGGGGCACACACAGAGAACAAAACACATGCAAATGCACACACCTAACAGCCCTCAGGTGGGCGCAGACGGAAGCCTTGAAGAGTGGAAGGTTAAATACAGAAGGAAAAATAGATGAAGGTAGAGAGTTCCACAGAATAGAGGTGGCTGGAAAGAAAGAGGTACCACAACGGGCTAGCCTGGGATTTCCCACTTCCACACAAAATTGGTGCGAAAGCAGGGCACCCCTAGTGCAACGAGGACGACGCAATGGAGGAGGAATGCGAGAGGCCAATTCTCTCGAGCACCTGCCATTGTAGTACCTGTAGAAAAGAGATAGCGCGCCAACGTCACGTCGCAGAGACAGAGGGTCAAGAGAGTTAGAAAGTAGGGGACAGTTAATTAATCTTTTAGCTTTTGACTCAACCCTATCCAGAAGAGAGGAGGAGCCGGAGCCCCCCCAAATGTGAGAACAGTACTCCATACAAGGGCGAATAAGACCCTTATATATTTGGAGTAACTGTTCAGAAGAGAAAAATTCTCGCAATCTGAACAGAACTCCCAGCTTCTTAGAGGCCGCTTTAGCAACCATTGTGATATGTGGTTTCCAAGATAGTTTGTTGTTTATGTTTAGACCAAGAATGTTATTTACAGGTGAGACGGGAGAGCCATCGAAGAGGATAGGAAAGTTAGGAGGTGTTTTTGAGAGGGAGATGTGAAGAAGTTGAGTTTTTAAAGAGTTGAATTTCACAAGGTTGTTATGACCCCACCGGGAAAATCCATCCAGATCGGCAAGAATAGAATTCGGAAAGTTGAAGACGAGAAGCAACTCTAGAAGCAAAAGAGGGAGCAGATTTGAAATGAGTAGAAGAATGCAGAGTTGAATCATCAGCATAAGAGTGAACAGAGTTAGAAGTGCAGTGGAGAAGATCGTTAATGAAAAGTAAGAATAAGGTTGGAGATAAAACAGAACCCTGAGGAACACCACAGTTGACAGAAAAAGAGGAAGAGGTCGCTCCATCTACAACTGCCGAAATGGAACGATCTGAGAGAAAACTAGACAATAGTAAGCAAAGAGAAGGAGGAAACCCAAAGGAGGGGAGCTTGGAGAGCAGTGACGCATGCCACACCCGGTCAAAAGCCTTGGATATGTCAAGCGCCACCACACAAGACTCCCCGAAGTCCCTAAGGGCAGAAGACCATAGATCAGTAAGATAGGAAAGTATGTCACCAGTTGACCTTCGAGCGTCGAAAGCCATACTGGTGATCAGAAAGAAGAGAATGAGACTCCAAATGATCCAGGAAATGAGAGTTGAGAAGAGTTTCAAAAATTTTAGAAAGAACACAGGTGAGAGCTATAGGTCGATAGTTAGAAGGGTCAGAGCGACTACCTTTTTTCGGGATCGGTTGAACAAACGCACGCTTCCAGCATTGAGGAAAAGTATTAGTATTAAGGCATAGAGAGTAGAGCTGAACGAGGACAGGCGCTAACTCGGAAGCACACTCCCTCAGAACACGAGGGGGAATGCCATCCGGGCCACTGGCCTTCCTGACGTTCATAGATTTCAGGATCCCATGCACCTGATCATGAGTAATTACAGGCAGAGGCATGGGACACCTGAGAGGAGAAGGAGTAGGAGGAGGGATGTCAGAATCTAGCAGGGTAGAATTAGATGAAAAAAGGAGGCCGAAGAGATTAGCCTTTTCAGAAGGAGTATTAGCTATAGAACCATCAGAGCGAATAAGAGGAGGAAAGGCAGATTTACAGAAGTTGTTAGAGATATTTTTGACAAGAGGCCAGAAATTTTTATCAGTAGGAGAGCCATGGAGGTCAGCGCACTTCCTTTTTATGAAAGTACGCTTAGCCCGTCGAAGAACATCCCTGCAACGATTCCGAGCTGAATGAAAATTAGCAAGAGTGATAGGAGAAGGAGAGTTTTTCCAATCACGATAAGCACTGTCTCTCTCGCGAAGGGCAAGAGAGCAGCCGTCATCGAACCATGGATTTTGAGGAGAAAAAGATTTAGTTGAAGATGGAATGAATCTGCCCATCCCGTCAAGGATTACGGCCCCTACCTTTTCAGCAGAGACAGAAGCGTCCCCCGAGACAAAGCAAGATTCACTCCAATGATAGTTAGCAAAGAAGCGGCGCATTGCCCCCAATTAGCCCGATTAAAGTGCCAGAAAAGTACGTTTAGGGCATGGTGGAGCTGTTGGAGAGAAAGCATTATAACTAAGAGCTATAAGATTATGGTCAGAGTTACCAATAGGAGGGAAAATGGGTGTATTTATAACTAGAAGGAGTAGTGGTGAAGCATAAATCAAGTGTATTCAAGAATTGGTTAGGACGATCTGGAATGTGTGTGGGTTCACCAATCAATTGCTCCAGATCATTAAGAATACTGAATGATTGGGCCTCCCTCCCACCTGTATCAGTATGAGAGGAGCCCAACCATTCAGTGTGGTGTACGTTGAAATCCCTAAATAGAGGACTTCAGCATTTGGATGAGAAGAAGTGACAGTCTCGTGAGAGAGTAGTAGTAAGGATATTGAAAAAAAACTGGAAAATCTGTTCCATTAGGGGAGCAGTAGCAGAAACACAAGATAATTGTAGTAGTAGGAAGACAGATTTTAAGCCATAAAACATCGAAATTAGGAGATTCTAGATTTACGAGACGTGTCACAGGAGTGTTAATGTTAATATAGGCACAGACTCCACCATTTAGACGGAAATTGTGAAAAAAGTTGTAGTTAGAGACATTAAGATTGCAAGAGAAAGAATCCCTGTCCAACTGGGTCTCAGACAGAAGCAAAAGGTTAGGAAGAGAGGTAGTGAGGTAGTGTTCAACAGACGCTAAATTAGATCGAAGGCCACGTACGTTAGCAAAGGAAATGGAAAGCCCCCGTCTACGCCCAACCCCACGATCACTCGAATTAGGCATTCAAAAAAAAAAAAAAAAATAAGTAAAATAAATAAATAAAACCGTAAACGTACACACACAAACACACACAATCACGCTCGTAACCTTACACTTAAAACGCACGCACGCACGCACGCACTTACGCAAGCACACAATATAGTAAACTAAAATAATTAATATTAATAGCAATTAAAAATGTTAAAATCAATATTAAAAATATTCAACCTGTAATTATTAAATCAGATTATAAAGTAAATTTGTGTTTATGAAATTTAATTATTAAAACGTACGGAGAAAATATATATTAAATTTTAAAACGGTAAAATTTTACTTAGGTTAAAAATCATACTTATCTTGCATATGTCGAGCTGCACTGTCAATAAAAATATAATTAATTAAAAACACTTAAAAAAAGAATTAAAACACTGAGCACTATAAAAAGAATTAAAAACAAAACCACACATTTAGAACTAAATAAAACAGAAATAAAACACAAACACACACACTAGCATAAGAACACTGACAGACACGTCCTTTCACTAAGAGAGCTAAACTATGTCTAAAGTATACAAAGTATGTCTAAAAAATGTGTATCTCTCCTAACTGTACAACCTCTGAAAATTTCAAAAAGAAAAGTTTTAGAAAACTTTTTTATTGGTTAACCCCTGTGTGATAGTTAATTTTACCCCATTTCCAAACATTAATATTTTCTAAACTTTGAAGATAATTAATGGTATCTTATTTTACAAACACTTACTTTTCTTAGGAACATAGGAAAAATAAAGACAGTTAGAAGCCACAAGGGCAAATCGAGACTGTCCCAATCCAAACAAATAATAACTATCAATACTAATACATGCACAAAAGACTAGGTCTGTCCTATCCCTAGTTATCAGTTTACTCATGCAAAGATAAAAAATAAAACTAAGGCCAGTTATACATGCAATATTCAATGAACCATCACCCACTACAAAAAATAAACTGCCTATTAGGCTTAGTCATAGGTTGATCTAAAATAAATATACCCACCAATTTGGCTTAGTCAAGTTATTCTATATAATACCTAAACTGTCCATATATCTATCTAGCCCAATTTTAAATTTGACAAGAGAATCACAATCAACAATCTCTTGTGGCAAGTCATTCCAAAAATTAACAACTCTATTACTGAAAGAGTTGAGTTGGATTTATTTGTAATATGTTTTTTTTTTTTTGGGGGGGGAGCACTTTGGAAAAACAAATATTGGCCAAATCTTAAAAAAAAAAAAAAAAAAAAAAGGGGGGCAAATTTTTTGAATTATAAGTTATCATTTAAATTTTATTCGAAACTTTGAAAGATAATAAATAAATACCAAAATGGAGTTTCAACTTTTGGTGGCAATTTTAAATTAACCACACTTTATAGTATAATGATATGCAACTTGCATGGACAGCTAGGTCCCCAAGATCATTTGCTCGACTGATACAACAAAAGCGATGGCCTTTTCATGTCTAGACCCAAGGGTACTATTAATTGCAGTTGATAATTCCGTGAGTAAATTATTTTTGAAACGTACCCACTATGACGTACCTCACTAAAATATTGCAACTGTTTAATGCAATCAATCTAAGTTTCATTTTATAAATACTTGCAGACTTGAAATTTGAGCACTTTCCAAGTTTGCACAGTAATTAAACAATAAACCACGATAAATATATATATTCACAGTAATGATATAGTATATAGATTAGAATGGTAATGACAACAACAAAAGGCGTCAAGAAGATGGCAAATCGACAATGCTGCAAAACGCGCAAAAATTCATAAATGAACATTATTGGAACAAACATATAAACAAATTCACTTTGGTAATCACGCAGACTAAAATTAATAATGAAAATCATATCTTAATAACTTTTTAAAAAAAAATATTAAACAAATATATATTAAACAATTTAATTTTAGAAATAAAGTATTTGTAGAGTTAAATATATTTTAATCTCGTTAATTATGCTAAGAAATCCTAATTATTATAAGTTAAAAGTAGCCTTTGCAAATTTACCTTTTTTTTTAAACACTTTAATTGTAGTTAAGAATTACGATCATTGAAAATACAGTATATAAAATTTTAAAATGCCATAAATTATAAGCTGTATATATATATATATATATATATATATATATATATATATATATATATATATATATATATATATATATATATATATATATATATATATATATATATATATATATATATATATATATATATATATATATATATATATATATATATATATATATATATATATATATATATATATATATATATATATATATTATATATGTGTGTGTGTGTGTGTGTGTGTGTGTGTGTGTGTGTGTGTGTGTGCAAATAGTAATGGTAAAAGATTTACCGTGGTAAAGGCTAGGCTGTTCTTTCAAAATTAGTGGGTTCATTGTGCGTTTATTCTGAATATGTACGTTCAAAAGCTTTCGGAGGGCATGTGCGTTCAATTATCTTTTAAAGTAAGTTCAAAATTAGCCCATCTTATTAATTTTTCCTATCATACAAAATATAAGTCTAAACAGTACTTTTAATGTGCGTTCATTTACCAGGTGTGCTTTCAAAGTTCGTACAAAATGAACGCCCATTGAAAGATCATTTTTTAGAGTGTAGTAACTGTTGTTGAGAGGGGCGCCTTTCAAATTGAAAAGAGTAATGAAGGGTGGAGTCATCAGCATAGGAGTGGATAGGAGATGAAGTAACAGAGAGAAGATCATTAATGAATAGTAGAAAAAGTGTTGGGGATAGGACAGATCCTTGAGGAACACCACTGTTAATAGATTTAAAAGGAAGAGCAGTGGCCGTCTACAACAGCGGCTATATATATATATATATATATATATATTATATATATATATATATATATATATATATATATATATATATATATATATATATATATATATATATATATATATATATATATATATATATATATATATATATATATTGTAACCGCGCCACCTCACAGCCGTGTAGCTGGTAATGCCTATCTTCTGAGTTGAGATCTATAAACTACAAGGAATAAAATACACCCAGAGGAAAGAATTATAATTATACACAGAATAGTAAATACCAGTACCAATATACAAATATAATAATAAATAGTTTGGCAATGAATCATTAACCCTATCTAAGCCTAACTTAATCCACTTAAAATGCTAGAGAGATAAAAAAGGAAATATAATACAATTTATAATACAAAATATAAATCAAGGTCAGTCCTCTGACTGCTTTACAGCCGCTGCACTGGTGTGTTACAAATTAATGGCTGCGTACACAAAGAATCGTCTCATCTGACAAATGTTTCTTATGTGCTTTTCTCTTTGAAATAAAAGCACATAGATGGATGATTTCTAAAGTCAGGATGTACTAAAGCCTACCGAATGTGAAAGCGAAAGTTCTCAAAATCTTTGAATCCAGCCGTTCTTAATTATAGCTGTCGGGTCAGTGAAATAAGGGATAGGCGCACAGTAAGTTTTACCTTGATTACACGCTAATATGTGCGACTTCAGTCCGTGTCTTCTCTCCTCTTGCATTTCCTTTTATACCATGGCATAATCATTGTGCAGTTTCTTCACTCCCTCTCCCCTATACCTCACCTCCCACATCCCAAAAACATTAAGACTCATCTCCATCATCAGCTCCAAAGCCTCCTCTAGCTTTCCAGAGAAGAAACTTGTATTTATTGTACCTATTTAATAGCGATAGTCCTTATTCCGTAGTTCCTTATCTCGCCTGGTCAGGTATACCGAGAAGTCTGTTTATTCCGAGGCTCAACATTGGCTTCACGAGCTCGAGATGTTTTATGCTGGCTTCTTGTTAGGCCTATCCCAGAAACCCTCCTCTTTTCTCCGGGTTTGGGACAGGCGAAGGGATCTTAAGATCTAAGATCTCGTTCGTTCCCTGTAGCATATATATATATATATATATATATATATATATATATATATATATATATATATATATATATATATATATATATATATATATATATATATATATATATATATATATATATATATATATATATATATTCCATGGATTCCATTCCATTTGATTCCATTCCACAGAGATGGAATTTATTAAAATACTTTTCCATTTTAATTTATTTCCAGTCCCAAGTGGAAAACAGTATTAACGAATTTCGCACAAATATCTTCAGACCCACTCTTCATTTTCCTACTGTGCCTGAACCAAAAAATATATTTAAAACATCCGTATATAGAATCACTTACATCTCAACTTCATAGAAATATTCTTACTATACTTGAAGTTATATTCCACCAATGCCAGTTCATTTTTATAAATTATAACTCCCTCTCAATTTATACTTACGAACTGGCCTTCCTCTTTGCTCTACTGAGTGTCGTGAATATTACAAGAATAAATATTTTTTTTTTTAACTAAAAAAAAAAAAAAAAAAAAAAAAAATGAATAATTTAATATTTTTAAAAGATGTTTTACGTCTGGCAGCCATCACTCGCTGGATTTCAACCTTTTAATTAAATTCTAGAAAAAGTAATATCGTACATTCAAATATTTGAGATGTCTTAGTCTCCTTTTATTTATCTTTGATTTATTCATTAAAGTTTAGTAATTTGTTTATTTATATTTCAATATTGATTTTTCTTATTTTCTATTTAGAATAGTACAGTTAAATAAGTTTTAGATATTTACAAAAAAAATCGTACGTCTGTGGCTCAACTACCTTATAAAAAGCAACTAATGCATATTCAAATATAATTTATTTTTAAAGTTTTTTGTTGATGAATTAATTTTATTTATTTCTTTAATATAAATTTATTTATTTATTTATAGTAAGTTTTCTTAATATAGTAAAGGCTTCCTTTTTTTGATATTGAATTTACATCTAAGAGAAATTACCTAAAAACTAACCCCTCCCTCTTACTTTTATTTTAATGGCATCGACTTTTCCTCGATATTTTTATATTTGTTTTTAAAATTTTATGTGTTCCATATATATATTTTATGGGTAGTCAACCATATCCATACTTAGTATGAAGGAAGGAAAATATATAATTTATTTAAGTAAATGTAAAACCACATAATGAATTAATGAATTTAAGGTTTCAATTGGTGAAACAAAAACAGTTGGTACTTAGAGAAGGTAAATTTTTTGATAATACTTCTCCGTCATCGTTTCTCATATAAAATCCTAAAAGGAAGACGTGGCCTCCTCTTTCTCAGTAATGATGACCTTGTGTTGTAAGGCTGTGATAATGATCCATGTAATTTTCCTTAAATATCAGCTGACCTAAGACCCCTTAATTAGTTACAGTAACCATATGGTATATTACAGTCCCTTTAAAGTGAATATTGATATTGTGTTTGAAATAAATTAAATTTTAATATTATAATTGAAATATTTGATATTTCATTGTGATATTGACTGATGAGAATTGAGCATTTAAAATAATATTATAATAATTTGATATTTAACTTAATAAATAAGTTTGTGACATTGATTAATTCTTAATGTTAATATAAGATGAATAAGGATGGTAAATATTTAAGTAGCTTATCAACATAATTTATATGCACGGTCAATTGTGCAAATTAATTACTATCACCTAACCTGACCTATTGAAAATTGTATCAACAGGTTTAGTAAGTGTACTTCTTTGCAATGGTAAGAAATATCATTTTCTTATTTTCTATATCTTTAATATTTATTAACCTGTTAACTTCTGTCTTCAAATTTAAATTGAAGTTTTCCTTATTAAGAAAATAGAACTTAACATTTTTATTAATTTCCTAATAATTAATATTATATATTAATCTTTCCTTTCCTTTTTTTGAATTTATTTATTTACTCAATTTATATTGGTTTAATTAATTCATGTTTTGGGGGGATGCAGAACAAGAAGTTTGATTAGATTTATTTTATTAATTATTTTAGTATTTCATTTAATATTTATTATGGACAATTTATTTACACAAAGAGTATTGCCAGAATTTATATGTTTTAGGTGACCTTCACATTGCATTTTGTATGGAGCATATCGTTCTGTTTCCCAGAGAAGTTTATTTTTGAATAGGACATCTCATTTCACTTTATTGGACCCGATAAGAGTATCTCAAGTGAACTCTTATGAAGGAAGGAATTGGAATTTAATAATCTTGACGAAAAATAAAAATCTATTTGAATTTTGTTAAAAGATAAGTGAACAGTAAAAATATTCATTTTAAATTATCTATTATTTCCCTAGGGTCAAACATCAAATTTTATTATTCAATCTATTAATTACTTGAATCTGTTAATTACTATATACACTCATCATAGACAGCCCATTTTACTTCTCACTTCCATAGTGATTCGTAGTAAAGTTTTAGTCCTTCGCAGAGTACTGAAAGAAAGCTCTATTGTACCAATGATTAGTGGCTGGGCGAGTAGTATCAGCAGAGCCTTTTTGTAGCTGGAAAGCAAAGTTCAGTCTCCTTTAAGACTTAGGAGACGAAAAAAAAAATTATTTTTCTTCGTTGCTCACTTTCTTGTCCTTCCAAATTTTGTACCAAAGTTCAAGCTATGCTTCTAGTCCATCTAAATGGTAAAAGCTGTAAAATGAAGCTGCCTTTTGCAATTAATTCATCGAGTGTCATGAGTAACATGTGGACAGGATGTAGATATGTCAATTCAAAGGCAGGTGTATTTTTAGTTAGAAAACTGCAATTTAAAAAGAAGAGATTATATAGAATCCAGGTACGGAATTATTAAGGATCTTCTACAGAACTTTGTGGGATATGTTGCTGAATGGTTATTGGGTGCTGCTTGCCTACCAACAATCCATGGAATATTCAGGTCCAGTCCCAGTTCCTCGGCAATTTAATTAGCTTAGTTTAACGATTCATCGGAAATTTTCTCTTAATCCCTACGATGGTGCCTAACCATTTCCACAATTCGTTGAATGTGCTGCGAGGTTTTGATGATATCTAAGCATTCACAACTGTCCCTAACACCGCAGAGCACTTCTCTATCAACATCACAGCCATGATCAATGACTACTTACATGGCGTCGAATGTAACTGAAATGATCTTTTTTTGTGACGGCATATTAATGGAAAGGTTTACCAACGCTTGCATTATTCTTCCAAAGTGCTTCATAAACACTCTGATACACCTGTGTTTTTCAGGCCATCTGGTCTGGCATAGATTTGAGATGTTTGGTATTAATTTTCCTCTCAAGACCGACTCGCGAAAAAACGTAATAATGTCCTTTACAGTTCCTACAGTATTGCGGATATCAGATATTATGTTCAAATTATTTACTATCAGGTTTAGTTTGTTTGAAGAGCAATGAAAGAACAATGCTTGTTTATACTTTTCCAGCAATATTTCTTGGACCCTACCTTCTTTACCAGGGATCATTGTACAGTCGTGAACAGAAATTCGTTCCTATTAAGCTGGAAATAAATATTTATATAAAATAGGGATCATTTCAGATTCAGCCAATCACAGTTCAATTAAGCCCAGCTCAATGTTTTTATTTTCTTTTTATTCAAAATAGAGCTTTTATGACATGATCTCCATTTTATATAAATATTTATTTCCAGCCTAATAGGAACGAACTTCTGTTCACGACTGTACATAACGAAACTCGAAACCCGAGTCCACGCCTTTCGCAGGATTCAGTTTTTCGTTCATGTCAAAATCGTAAAGCGTTAAATCGTGCTTACCAGAAAATACCACACATGAAATTATTGAAGATACCTTTTTATTTTTTTCAAGATTTTTTTTTGAAAGTGGTTAATTTGAATGTCTACCAGCACGTTCTGTAAGAACTATCTTGCAGCTTTAACAACATTTTTATGCCACTCGATGTATGTATGTCCCTTACAAACCTTAAGAACATCTTTATATTTAGTGAAGGGTCTTATTATTAAGAAGCCCAGGGCCCATCTGACCGGACTTTAATTTGGCGGAAATAAAATATAAAAGTTGCAAAATTGAGAATACTGGTGCTGAATACAAAATATAGAATCTAGAATATATATATATATATATATATATATATATATATATATATATATATATATATATATATATATATATATATATATATATATATATATATATATATATATATATATATATATATATATATATATATCAGAGGTGGGTGCGCAAATTTAAACTTTAGAAAAACTTTTAATTTAAAATTAATTTTAAATTAAAAAACCTAGTGCGTAAGCACAAAAGCACACATGTCCGCAAATTTTTCTAAAGCGCAAATTTAGGAGCGCAAAAAAAAAAAAAAAAAAAAAAAGAGTGGAAGTATGCAAAGATAAATTATTTTTAAATTTTATTTGAAAGATGCGAATATATAACAAAAAAATGAGAAAGATTTTAATCTTATTTTTCCTATTATCTATGATCTCTTCTTCCTCGTAGCTCTCCTCTTGCATTCTGAACAGGGTTATATTCCCTTTCATAGACAAATTTTTAAAAATGGCTGCCCTCTTTGATTCTTAAAATGTCAGAGTCTTGTCTAAACAATCTCTGCACGTCTGCTGAGCTGGCTAATGGGGTATTATACTTAATAAACAAGTCCGACTTGATCTCTTGGTATTTACACGGAAACAGGTTCCTAGTGAGAATGGTACTGTGGTGAACATTTACTGCAGCCCAGCTATCCAAGGTTTGTCCCAACTTCTCTCAGAGGTGTCTGCTGGATATATTGGGCCTTCAGTTTCTGAAATATTTAGAAATGGTATCAAGAACTCAAATCTTTTTAAGTTTCATTTGAACATTATGTCAGTGTATTGTGAATATATATGTATAAATTTTGTATATAGTCTTGAGACTCAGTAAATAGGCCCATTTCAGACTCAGTTCATCACCTTCATTGGCTTGATGCTGAGGAGTAAAATTCGATGCAATATTATACTTTATTTCCTCTAAAATCCTCATCTTGACAGCTGGGTACTTCCCCTCATTTAACCTACGTACCACTCTGAGTTTGAAGCGAAGATCTGTTATGGCTGTTGCCATAAGCAAATCAAAATCATCAAAGATACTGTTGAACCTCGGTTCAAAGCCCTTTTCTTTCCCTTTGTTTGGACTTTGGTTGCTTTAGCAAGTAGTTGATTAAGTATTTGGCATAGTCAAATTCTTGCTCCTTTCTTTGCATTTCCACGAGATTTTCCTTGAGGAGAAAGAGGTTAGGCAACAGGACTCCCACGAGTACGCATTCTTCTCATCCTGCAATATATCCAGCCTAACAGCAATAGGCCTTATTATTCCGATGTACTCAGACTCAGCAATTTCTTCCTAATCAGTTTTATTAAATTCTGGAAGGCAAGGCTTTTGTTCCATACAAATGTTGTTGATTTGTGTCATGCTACCATCAAGGTTCTTAAGCAGATCTTTCATAGAATCGTATAGGGAGTTCCAGCGAGTAACAGTTGGTATTTCAAGCTTTGTTCCCAACTCCTTCTTGATTCTCGCAGCAGTTGTAATTTTCCTATTCTGGGCATTATATATATATATATATATATATATATATATATATATATATATATATATATATATATATATATATATATATATATATATATATATATATATATATATATATATATATATATATATATATATATTGTTACCGGGCCCATACCAGGGCCCCTGTAACTACGGGCTCTTCAATGGAGTCTCAACGCAAGTGAGGGTTAAATTAACAAACATTGAAAGTTTATATTCATTATTATTAACAATTTACATATACAGTATATCACTTCATAACTTTAATATAAAATAATTTAAAACCGATCACAAAATATACAGAGTACACCGAATCCGTATCTTCTTCCTAGTGTAGTATCTTCCACGTTCGTCAATCTTCAGCGAGAAGCAGCATCCCCCAGCCAGTCCCGCCAGCATCCAGTAAATTACACGTCCAACACAGCTCATGCCGCAGTCAATGCAGTCTGGAAAACACTACTCCTCCCATCCGAATGACGACCTTCATTTGCTACCCTTAATAACAGTTTTCGATGACAAGCGATTACAAAATAATTTCACATTAGCACAGTTAGTTAAAACACTATTCTGGTTTGACATGACAAGTTACCAAAATTCCACACTTTAACTTTACCATTAAATACTTCGTAAACACTAAATTCCAATCATTTATCCAGTAGCTTTACCAACAATCACTAAGCTCTTCCTCGAGCTGTCTTAAAATGAAGTTTCCTTTTCAGTCTCCTGTTTCAATCTGTTTCCTTTCCCGTCTCCTGATTCCATCTGTTTTCACGAAAAATTTTCACCGATAAAATTACCTTTAGTTAGTTGGTTTACTTTTGAAGCACCTATTACAATATACACGGAAGTGTCTTATTAATTGGATCCTTGGCACCAGAGGACCAGCGAGGAACATTCGAAACATCCCTAGTAGCCAAGATGTTTAATGTGTGGGAAATGCAACGGCGATGTTTAAGTAGGCTAAAGGCATCATGTTATTCAAGCAGATTTTCTAGCTGGAGAGGTTTTGTCAGTAGAACCTCTGGGTCACTAATTTGCTCCATCTCTTCAGGGGAGGGTCTAATTTAAAATTTAAAATTTTTTTTTTTGACTGATTGAGCTGAAATTTTCAATATATATGCTTTTCTCAAGATCATTTAAGTTGATTTTGAGGATTTTTGAATCTATAACGGTTTGAAAGTTATTTCGGGTCTAGGAAAAAAGTTACAAGCACTAGAATTTAAAAAAAAAAAAAACAACCTTACGGAGAAAAAAAATTATTTAAAAAAAGTACAACCGTTAATTTTTTTATTTTTGGTTATTGTTTAAAGGAGGGATAGATTAAGGTGACCATCCGTCCCGAATTTTCCGGGACAGTCCCGATTTTTTAAGCTGTGTCCCGATTTTTTTTTAAACCGACATTTGTCCCGATTTTAGATTAAGGCAAAAATTATTTATCCAGCCAGTCAGCAAGACAGCAGAAGAAGGCAGTGACACACCGTCATACAGTCAGAGGGCGCGGCGCATGGGAGCAGAAGGCTAAAATGTATTTCATTTTATTTTATTTTATTTTATTTATTTTTTGTAGAATGTCCTTAACTAGTAAACCATATGACTTGTTTTTGAAAACAACAATCGTATTTCTTCTTTATATTAAAAATCCTCCTCTTTTATACATCCCTTAAAACCCTTACGAGCAGGGTATTTGGGGGTTGGTGGCAATGTTTAGAAGCGTCCCACTTTTTGGTCAGAAAAATGTTATTTGTTTAAAGAAAGATATAGTTTCTCAAACTTTTGTGAATTTTTGAAAAAAGTCAAAAATGGACCTTTTTTTGAGGGGCTATATCTCGGAATAAACGAATCGAATAGAATAATATATAAAGAGGAATTTGTAATCCTATCACTCCTCAATTCACCCACATCAATAAGAAATGTCATAGTTGTAGTTTTTTTTAAAAAAAAATATTATTTTTACAAAAAGATAGATTTTTTTTTTTTTTTAATTATATGCATATTTTCGATAGTTGGTCAGTTTTGGGTTAATAACATTGTTTGTATATGTCTGTGAGAAAAGGCTGTTAAAAGTTTTGATAGCTAATAGATTTAGGAATACACACACCAAATTTCATTGAAAAAAATAATTTGACTTGGCCTCACCGTAGATTTAAACATACCCTAAATTTCCGAAAAAACTTTAAACGGTTAATCCCTCGTAAAAACGTTAGGAATGGAGTTTTTTCTTCGGGAAAAAAAGCTATCTATACTGAAATTTTCAGGAGAATCGGATAAAAAAATAGAAAATTGAACCCTCCCCTTCATGCTTAACCACTATCTCTGGAATCGGTACCTGCTCCTCTTCCGATTCGTAACCCGTTTCTTCATGAGCATCCATCCGAATGACTGCACAGAAATTTGCACCGTTATCTGTTGTAATGCAGACAACCTGAAGATAAAAGTTTTTTATTTAGTAGTTTCCTTATTAATTTGGAGTTATATATTTTTCCAGTATTACGTTACTATTTCATATTGATTTTTACTGACCTTATCCTCAATGCCAAATTGTTGATGGATATGCAGTATTTCAATATTCATTTTTTTTTCAATAGTATCGAAAAATATCGATTATATTATTCAGCCTCTATATCGATATATCGATATTTTATCCTTGGGATCAAATCAACGATATTTTTATTTTTAATTGGAGTTATTTTGAGTTATATTTTATATATTCTTATATATAATATATATATATATATATATATATATATATATATATATATATATATATATATATATATATATATATATATATATATATATATATATATATATATATATATATATATATATATATATATTATAAAATGACATTTAAGCAAAATGTGTGTATTTTTCAAGCTCGTCCAAATTGTATGATGGGAACATTTTGTCTGACTGAGGAGGAGGATGGAAGGAGGTCAGATCATTCAGAGAAGTAGAGGTCCATAGGCATATTATAGGGGAAAAACAATTTTCATAAAATATACCTATTGCATATTTTACTTTTCAAATTAGATATTTACAAAAACTAATGAAAGTATCCTATATATTACAGGACAATACTAGTTTTGATGTTAAGGTTAAATCTTTAATTAATTTTTAATTTAATCTGAAATTAGAAATGTTTAAGTTTATATACGAAGATTTTCTACTTTATTCGAAGTTTTATTCCCTCTGAAAAATCACCTCCACTGCTAATTCAAGGCCATGATTAGTGTTTACATTTAAAAAATATATATATATATAATATATATATATATATATATATATATATATATATATATATATATATATATATATATATATATATATATATATATATATATATATATATATATATATATATATATATATATGTAAAGGTGGAGATTGTTTCTGAGTTTCGATTGTTAAAAAATATCGAAAATCGAAAATATCAGAGAAGCCTATCATAAACAAGAGAGTTGCCAGAAGTTCTATTAATAGACATACACACAATTATTACTTACTTTTCTAGCAGAACCTAATTCGACTTATCATAACCTGAACTACCGAAGATGCCGTAAAAAGAGATTCATATTTAAGGAATAACAAGAACGCACTACAATCACAGTGAAAGAAAGGAAACTGAGCTAGGAAACAGGCAGAAAGCATCGATTAAAATTTTATATCGACATAAAAAAATATCGATATAAAAAATATCGAAACTCAGAAACAATCTCCACCTAAGCCTATATATATATATATATATATATATATATATATATATATATATATAATATATATATATATATATATATATATATATATATATATATATATATATATATATATAAACAATATTTTTTTTGAACCAATAATATCGAGGGAAATTTGATATTTTTAAAATATCGATTTTTAATATATTGATTTTTTTTTATATATCGGCATCCCAAGTTTAAGTTTTAAATTATAATTTCCCTGTACCGCGTAAAAGTGGTAAAATTTGGATGATTAAATAAGAAACTGAAATATAAGCCCAAAATTGTTTTTTGAGAAAAATGACAAAAGCGCAAATTGGCAAGCGCTTTTTTCAAAAACTTGCGCAAAAGCGCAAATTTGTGCTTTTGTGCTCTTAAAATAGTTGTTGAGCGCAAATGCAAAAGCGCACATTTTCAAAAATTCGCACAAACGTAAAAGCGTCAATTTTTTACCAAAAGCACTTTCATTTGCGCTTATGCCCACCTTGATATATATATATATATATATATATATA
>SEYY01015210.1:0-10000 GCA_009176605.1 Armadillidium nasatum | reverse complement strand
TTTCTGATCCTATGTATAGAAAATGCATCACATCTGGAGTGGTTCCAAACATAATGCATCCTTTGATAAGGTGTAGTCTATGGCTTTTCTACTTGTTACCTATTATGCTTTACTAGGTCCTTCAAAATTCTTTCTAAAATTATTACTCTTACAATGAGCATTCCTATTTTGAACAATCTAATTGTCTACCTCCTTTTCTGAGAAGAGCACGTGAGGCTTCCTTTTCCACAGAGACTCATCCTTTTTCAGTTCTTTTCCCTATCATCTGACCACAGAATTAAATTGAATGCAAGTCTTAAACATACTATATTGTAAATTTTGGAAAACGCTTCCTTTATCTATTTTTTTTTCACTTCTTTGACTTGAACAATTCAAAGTGAAAGTATCAGAACATATCGGCCTTTAATTTTATGAGAGTTTTAGGATCTTCCCAGTCTCTGGAATAATTTAGTTGGCCGTAAGCATTTACGCCCAGAATATGAAATAAAACAGAAATACACACCCTATATATATATATATATATATATATATATATATATATATATATATATATATATATATATATATATATATATATATATATATATATATATATATATATATATATATATATATATATATATATATATATATATTTTAGTAGTATAAGGGGAGCTTGCAAAGTTTGCAAAACAAGCCAAGCACACGTCCATTGAATATAATAGGGTTGGCCGACGCACCGGAAATATTTTTAAAAAAGTGCATAAAGGGTTAAAAATAATAATATTGCGTAAATTTTTTTATTTAAATTTAAAGAAAAACACTAATGCAGTAATCCATTAAAACATTAAACATTGAATGTTGCAAGTCATTTTGCTTGCAATATGCGAATTTTTTAATTTTTAATGTAATTTTCACAAAATATTGTTATTTTTTGTTGTTGAATAATAATATTGAGTTTGTTTTATTGTATTTTAAGAACTTTTTTAATTTTTATCGTATTTTAATGTAATTTTCACTAATTATTTTTAGTTTTTGCTGGTGAATACGACTATTATGCTTATATTAGGTCATAGGTTATTAATTGTGGTTAGCAATGCTCAAGTCAGATTTTAAGCCAGCTAGGCGTATTTTGTCTTTTTTTCCGAAGGAGAAGAAAGGAAAAAGGAGGAGTAGAAGGAGAAGAGGAAGAAGGAGAAGAAGAAGAAAAATAAGAAAATGATAATAGCAAAGATAACAACAACAAGGAAACAAGATGGCGGCGGCTTTTAACTCATGTATTACGTCACGCAAAAGAATAATTATTATTTATTTAATTTTTATATTAATAATTAAATTAATAATAATTGTTTACTTATTTTTTGCAATAATAATGCAAAAATATAGTAATAAAATTTTTTTTCATTTAAATTAATCATTGCTGTTAGCAATGCTCAAGTCAGTTTTTAGCCGGTTAGACTTATTTTTTTCGAAGAAGAAAGGAAGAAAGAGGAGAAGAAGAGTAAGAAGAAGAAGAAGAAGAAAAAACAAGAAGAATAAGAAAATAATAACAAAGATAGCAACAGCAACAACAACAAAAAAAAAAAAAAAAAAAAAAAAAAAAAAAAAAAAACGTAAAACGTCACGCAAAAATTTATTTAATTTTTATATTAGCAATTAAATTAAAAATAAATATATTTACCATTTTTTGAGACCAGAGAGGCACTTTAAAAAAACTTCACCCTGCAAAACTGTCGCTTGGAGAACGGGCTAAATCTGTCCGGTTAAATTTAATATTCTTATTGCCCGGGTTGAACATTTTTAAGATATGATAAATTAGGCCTAACCTAGCAACAACTCATTTTATATTTATTCTTTTAAAACACAAAGTAAACTCTAGTACAAACGCACCATTGTTTTTCTCGTTATTATTATTATTATTATTATTATTA
Organism: Armadillidium nasatum; assembly: GCA_009176605.1. NCBI lineage: Eukaryota > Metazoa > Arthropoda > Malacostraca > Isopoda > Armadillidiidae > Armadillidium > Armadillidium nasatum. The sequence goes on along the minus strand of SEYY01015210.1, from coordinate 8,090 downwards.
TTATTATTATTATTTATTATTATTATTATTATTATATATATATTATATATATTTATTAATTATATTATTATATATATTACTATATATATATATATATATATATATATATATATATATATATATATATATATATATATATATATATATATATATATATATATATATATATATATATATATATATATATATATATATATATATATATATATATATATATATATATATATATATATATATATTATATATATATATATATATATATATATATATATATATATATATATATATATATATATATATATATATATATATATATATATATATATATATATATATATATATATATATATATATATATATATATATATATATATATATATATATATATATATATATATATATATATATATATATATTATATATATTATGTCATTTTATTCACAAATTCCATTTATTTATTTCGCAATTAAGAAAGATATCACTCTACGAAAGGGGAACTTACAGTTAGTGATCTGAGATGGAAAACTCCTTTGGCAGATATCTTTTTAAGAGCTGGGCAAGAACTCGGTTATTCCACGGGAGACTATAATGCTGAAAACCAAACAGGTAATATTATATATATATATATATATATATATATATATATATATATATATATATATATATATATATATATATATATATATATATATATATATATTATAATTTAATATATATATATACAGGTTGTCCCAGATATCACACACCATGCAGGTTTTGGAAAAGAAAATTGATATTAAAAGAAACTTCTTTATTTAATCATAACACATGCTCAAAGTGAGCACCCTCTGCATTAAAACACGCATCTATTCTCTTTCACTTTTTCAGGGGTGATTATTTGGCATGTATTCGTTACTGCATTCCTTAAATCCTCAAGGGTGCGTTGGCAATTTTTGTACACAAAAGATTTGAGATAACCCTAAAGGAAATAGTAAAGTGGTGCAAGATCAGGTAATCGGGGTGGCCACTCCAAGGGCCCTCTCCGCCCAATACATAAGTTAGAAAAGGTATAGTCCAAGTGGTCATGCACGCATTCTGCAAAATGTGCTGGAGCTCCATCTTGCTGAAAAATGACGCTCTGTCATCGAAGTATTGGAACATTCTCAAGATAGTCAGGCAAGAAGGTTGACAGTAATTCTAAATAGGTTTCCGCAGTGACATCATCATTGAAGAAGTATGGGCTAATGATTTCTTCCTCCCAGATTCCATCCCACACCTTGATCTTCGAGTTATGCTAGTAGTGTCCCTCCTCATTCCAACATCGTTTGTTATCTAACCAATAGCGCATATTGTGCCGGTTCACCTGGTCATTCAAATGAAAAATAGCTTCATCACTGAAAAATATTAACGAATCCATATGTTCACACCTCCATTCACAAAATTCCATCCGTCTGTCTGTGTCATCACCATGTAGAGTTTGCACAAGATGTACTTTGAACGGATGAAATTTGCACTTCATGAGAATACGATGTACTGATGATTTGTATGTTTACCTCCTGACTTAATCTTCAGACTTTTCACAACGTTCGCCAAAGCCATAGTGGATGTTTCTTCATCAGTTGAACTCTTTGGTCGCCCACATCTCGGACGGTCAGCAACTGAGCCAGTTTTATTGGAAGCGTTTGGTTAAACGGCAGACATTGGTATGGCTCAATGGTGGCTGTCTCAGGGTGGCCGATTGAATACATCAGCTACTGAGCGGTGTGTAGCCCCTTGTCTACCAAACATGAAAACAAGTTGAACTCTTTCTTCTCTTAATTTCCCAAACATAATGCAATTTGAAAGCAAAAAATAAATTTCGTCAATATATTTTTTGAAAACCTGTATGGTGCGCGACATTCTGGGACACCCTGCATATATATATATATATATATATATATATATATATATATATATATATATATATATATATATATATAATATATAATAATATATAATATAATAATAATAATAATAATAATAATAATAATAATAATAATAATAATAATAATAAAATAATAATAATAAAATAATAAATAATGATAATGATAATCTTTAATATTTTCATCTTTATTAATTTTTTTCAATTACAAATTTCATGGAAGCAAACATCGTATTCATTATATGTATTGATGCAGAACTGAAATGGGATTCTGGGGGACGAACTCGTTCTTTGACCCCATTAATTTATACATAATTATAATAATAACAAATCACTATTAAAAATATTTCCCTAGGAACAAATATTAGATACTGAGAATTTATAAAGTATTACATTATAATCGTAATATAATAAAAGTAATAATAATAATAATAATAATAATAATTAATCAATAATAATAATAATAATAAATAATAATAATAATAATAATAATAATAATAATAATAATAATAAAATAATAATAATAATAATAATATAATAATATAATAATACTAACAATAGTAAATTCAATAATATAATTAAAAAATAAAAATTTATATTTAATATAATTAATTATTATAATATTAAGTATAATAATGAAATGGCTATATTTGAAACTAATAGTAGTAACAGAATTCTGATTTTGGGTTAATGGAGAAATAAGATTGGGTACCTTCTTTAATTTTGACATAAGTGATTTTTAATATGTTTACGAAAGAAGTGTTGCTTATTTCATGTATGTTTAGGAAATTGATTCATTTTTCAATGCCATTGTATATATAATCTCCGATATTTAGTTAGTGTGTACTTTGTTTTCTTTAGCGTATGTGAGTTTGTGCTACGCAAATTTTGTTTTCTTACCTTTTGATTATGCATTATTAAATTTGTCAGAAATTCATTTGACATTCAGTTTATGACTTTGGAAAATGTGTGTAGTCATTGTAAGGGTGAGCATATCTGTAGTTTATGCGAAAATAATTTTGAAAAGTTTGCTTGGATGTTATAGTAATTTCGTGGTCCAGATAATATTCGAATTTTTTTTATGTATTAAGGGTTGTAGAGCAGGTATACACTTGCACATCCACATACAAGGAGATATATAGTAAGTGTGGTAAACAAAGGTGTATATAGATTTTTTAGTATATATATTTGAAATAAAGTTTTTTATCTTTAGGAACGCAAAATAAGCATATGCAATTGCTAATAAGTTTTATTTTATGTTGTTTGAACACGAGTTTCTCATTGAATAATCCTAATAGTTTTAGCAGATGTGGTTTGATTTATGATTGTATCTCTTGTCATTTCATTGTATTTTTTGTAAATCCAGACTGAGTCTGTGAAAGGTGTTCACTTTCGTTAAAGTAAATTGTAAGTTGTGTATGCACTAATTTCTCGAATATTTTGCCAATTGTATGTAGGATGGAGATCGGAAGGAAGCTATTGTGAAATGAGGAATCAACAGTTTTAGGAACGGGGGTAACTCTTGCTATTTTCAATTCTTCTGGGAAGTGGCCTAACTCAAGTGAAATTGTATTATAGAGAAATGATAATACTGGTGATAATTTATGCAGTATTTGTAAATCCAGTTTGGTACACTATGAATATCATAGTTTTTGTTTTTCAAACTATTTATTGCACACTTGACTTCTGAACTTGATATGTTTCAAAAAGAAAATTTTTGAACATTGTGCATTTCTAGATAGTCAGTAAAAGATATATTTGTCTGGGGAATTTTTGCTGCCACTTTACCTCCTATGGTTGTAAAATAGGAATTCAGTTCATTGACTATGTGTTGCTTGTCAGTCACTATCATGTTTTTAATTTTTATTTTTTGAATTTTTTTTATTTTTTGAATATATTATTTATCAACCCCATGTTGATTGGGCATCGTTTTGGGTTTGTTTGAATTTATTTTCAAAATAGTTAGCGTTAGATTTTCTGATTAACTTTTCCAATAATGCTGAATATGTGGTAAAAGTTTGCGTTGGAACGATGCCTCTCTGAAGAATGTGATGATTGAATTTTTTGATTTTTTCATCTATTGAAACATTGATACTTTGTACAAATGAGAAATCTGTTGTCTTTATTTGGTTTAAAAATTTATTTTTACGGTCTTCAGATACGAGTCTAGAAGCTACTTTCTTCTGTTCTTTTGGAGTAGGTGGTGATTCCAGCATTAATACATAGGGGTAATGGTCAGAAATATCTGAGTACAATGTGTAGGATCTGTACTAATAATAATAATAACAATAGTAATAATAATAATAATAATAATAATAACAATAATAATAATAATAATAATAATAATAATAATAATAATAATAATAATAATAATAATAATAATATAATAATAATAATAATAATAATAATGATATACGTTAATACTAATTTTTAGTTTTCAGAAATATACAATCTACAATAAGGGATGGTTATCGATGTTCAACAAACAAAGCATTTCTCCTTCCTGCTGGAAAAAGGAAAAATTTAGATATCGCAAAACACTCTCATGTTACGAAGGTAAAGCGATTTTGAAATTTGAATTATTTTAAAACATGTTTTTTTTTTTTTTTTTTATATATATATTTTTTTTAAATTCAAAAGTAGAATTATGTAAAAACTTGAAAAATCTTCATCTAAAAAAAAAAATTTTAAATTTAGACTAGTTGAGAATAGAAATTTTTAAATTTTGATTAAAAAATTTAAATTTTTTATATTTTTTAAACTTTAAAAACATATCTTATTAAACTTAAATAGAATTAAAAATTCAAAGAAACTAAACGCTACTTTTTTATTAATTTTTATTAGCCTATTATGTTCGTTTCATTAATTTTATTTAATCATTTTTTTAAATAGAACAGATAAAAAGAAAACACTTTCTGCATATGATAACATCAAACATATTCATTTTGTTGACCCAACGACAAACCTCGTACTTTTTAGGGTTAGTTGAAAGAAGTGAAAATTTCTTTTGAAATTTATGACTTTTCTTTATGACTAAATACTCACTTTTGGGACATAAAGCAATTTAAATCACTCTAAAACGAAGATTGTTGATAACAAAAAGATTAAAAAAAACTCAGCGATTCATAAAATATAATTGCTACTTCCCTTTTTAATGTTTTCGAAACCTGTTCCGCCGGGTTTCTTGTCTTTATAGCTTTTACATTCTTTACACTAATATTTCTTATAGAAACAAATGTCCTCCATGAATGAGTCATGACTTCTAACTAAGCTAAAATATTGGGAAAAGAAAAAATTAGTCAGTTGAACAGAGAAAATTTTCGAAAATAATCATGAAAAAAAAACTTTTATAAATATAAACTTTAAAAAAAAATTAATACTGAAAATACTATCACATCTAACACCACAGGCTTTTTGTCTTATCAACTCTCCTGCTCTCACTAATTCTCTCCAATGTCTTTCTGCCCGTCGAATTGTTGCGTCACTCTTTCTATACTATTCTTCGAAAAAGTTTAATAAAATAACAAATTTGAGCTTTTCTATTACTGAAAATAAATATGATAACATCATATTTATTTTCAGTAATAAGTTCTCATAAGGTAAAACCAATCATGGGCCACTGTTTTTGTCTCCTGTCACTTCTCGCTATCTGCTACGGTTTTGAAAATATTAACGGATTAATAATTCTTAGGCTTCACTTCTAGCAATTTCTTTAGATGAATCTTTTCCTGGAGCAATTCTTTGATAAGTGCACATTGCTCTGTCACAACGACCTTTCGAAGAACCTGAAGGATCTAGATGATTCCTCTAAATTTCAATAGATTGACTGTCAAATATATAAAGAATTGCTATTCACTTTTTTCAGTGATTTATAAAATTTCTATTTAGTCAATTTAAAATATAAATGGGAATTTACTGTCACTAAACTTTAATTTTTATTTATGGGCTTTATTTGTATTTTGAGATCAAATCAGTATAAACTTTAATTACCTTTAAGAAAAAAACTGGCCATGCATCTCGGAAGGAGTCTTCGAAGTCAAAGGTAAACTTCTCTAGTGCAGTTAGGTGTTACGAGATGGTTTCTTGAAAGATGTCCAGTTGAAGATCTGCATCTGAGATTCCCAAATTTCTCACGATATCCAACTGAACGAGTATCATGTCATGTCGGCCTTTAATTTAACCAGGTTCCCGACTTTCCCCCTAACGCTGGTGGAAATTTTAGTAGGTCTCTGGCCTTTGCCCACTAGAAGTGATAAAAAAAAAAATATACAACTATCTTCTTTCACTTTTACCCTTGAACCCAAATCTGAAACTGTATTTCCATCCAAAGGTTAAATAATTATTTTAATCACAATTCTTCAACAATATATCAGACTGCATTTATTTTCCAGGTTTTGATAGACTCTGCCACTAATCGTGCCTACGGTGTTCGTTTCTTCAGGTACGGTGAATATCATGATGTTCTTGCAAGGAAGGAAGTTATTTTGTCTGCAGGAACTTTTAACACTCCGCAAATCTTGATGCTTTCCGGAATTGGTCCAACAGATCATCTTGAGGATTTAAATGTATATATATATATATATATATATATATATATATATATATATATATATATATATTATATATATATATATATATATATATATATATATATATATATATATATATATATATATATATATATATATATATATATATATATATATATATATATATATATTATATATATATATATATATATATATATATATAATATATATATATATATATATATATATATATATATATATATATATATATATATATATATATATATATATATATATATATATATATATATATATATATATATTAATAATTAAGATTATATATCACGTAATTAAGGAGAAAATGGATTTAACTTATGAACAATGGACTAATTCAAAAATCCTTTCAACAGATTCCATTAATTAAAGACCTTCCAGTAGGTTTCAATCTTCAAGACCACGTTGGGATTGTTCGATGGGAATTCGTTACAGACAAGCCTATCATTTTAGATCTAACGAACAGTCTCTTAGAAAATATGACATATGAATTATTTCAAAAAGGTACTGCAATCCTTTTACATCAATATTATTATTATTAATTTTATTTATTATTCACAAATATTACAAATTTTGCAGTGTTTCAATAGGTCCTATTCTACTAAATACAGTATTTAATAATTTGTTAGCTGTATATACATTGTTCTGAAAAGGAGCTTCTAAGGGATAAAACTAGTTTCCATTGAACCCCACAGTTTAGTTGATAAATAGTTCATCAATATATTTTAATAACCATTAAGATACAAATATGATGCATATAATATAACAAGCAATAATTACTATATTAATAATAATACATAACGTAGTAAAGATAGCAATAATAATAATGATTTCAACAAAGCTAATACTAACAAGAAATGTCGTCATGATAAGAAGTTTTAGAAATATTGGAAATCTTTGAGCTTTAATCTTAATTCATTTTTCAGTAACAAAATTCAAATGAACATTTCATCGAATAATGGTAACTGTAATAATAAAAATAATAGTAGCGGAAACAGGATTTTAATATTTATTCAACAACTAATTTCAGTAATAGTAATATATTTGAAGAAAAGGTAACGATAAAGCAATAATAATAATAATAATAATAATAATAATAATAATAATAATAATAATAATAATAATAATAATAATAAAAGCTAATAACAATAATATTAATAATAATAAAAATAATTAATAATAATAGTAATAATTATAATAGTAGATAATAATGGTAACAATAATGAAATTAACGACAATAATAATAATAATAATAATAATAATAATAATAATAATAATAATAATAATAATAATAATAATTATAATAATAATAAATATCATCTCCAGCAATAATACTAGAAAAATAGTATAACATTACTGTTAGTGTATGATGTCGCTAGAATTATAGGATTATCTACCGCATATATAATAATAATAATAATAATAATAATAATAATAATAATATTAAAGATAATAATAATAATAGAAATAACAACATTAATAATAACAATAATAATAATAATAATAATAATAATAATAATAATAATAATAATAATAATAATAATAATAATAATAATAATAATAATAATAATAATAATAATAATAATAATAAAATAATAATAATAATA
>SEYY01015209.1:0-12850 GCA_009176605.1 Armadillidium nasatum | reverse complement strand
AATCTGGAAGACGTAGATTTAGATAATCTTGAGACTAGTCAGCAGGTAAAGATAATAGAATTAATTAAGAAATACAAAGATGCCTTCGCTCAAACTTCCGATGACATCGGATTATGTACCTTTGGCAAAGCATAAGATAAATACAGGGGAAACTAAGCCGATCTTTACTCCTCAGTATCGTTTGCCCCAAGCGACAAGAGAAATAATGCAAGAGCACATAGATAAGATGTTAAAGATAGGGTTGATAGAAAGGTCAAATAGTGTTTGGAACTCGCCTATTTTATTAATCAAGAAATCAGATCAGAGTTTTAGGTTTATTTTCGACGGACGTCAGTTAAATAAAGTCACGGAAGTAGAAGTAATGAGTATGCCAAAGGTCAGTGAGATTTTAGCTTCACTAAATGGATCTCGCTATTTTTCAGTATTAGACAATCTGAAAGGTTTTAACCAAATATTGATAGAAGAGGAAGATAGACCAAAGACTAGTTTCATAGGTCCGGATAATTTGAAATACGAACACGTCCGCATGTCATTTGGATTAGCAGGAGCTCCTAGTACGTTCACCAAAGTATTAAACATATTATTTTCGGAAGTACTCGGTAAATTTTGTCAAATTTACATGGATGATCTAATATTATACAGTTCATCATTTGAGGAGCATTTAAAATATCTAGAACAGGTACTGAAAATATATAAAGGTGCAGGGCTTAAATTAACTTTAAAGAAATGTAAGTTCGCGAAGGAATCAGTGAAGTATTTAGATCATATCATCTCAAGAAAAGGTATACAAATAGATCCTATAAAGGTACAGGGAATTAGAGATTATCAGGCACCAAAGGATGCGAAAGGAGTGAGACGATTCTTAGGCATGGCAAGTTACTATCGGAAGTTTATAGAAAATTTCTCAGAAATCTGCGCTCCTCTTACAAACTTAACGAGAAATATAATTGGAATAAAACAACATTGACGTCCAAATGGAAATAAATGGATTAATTCAACATTGATGTCCAGGAATAAATCACACAGGAAAAATAAAAGATTCAGAGTGTAATCTTTAACTCCAGGAAATCTAAACAATTGTCCTGAGAGGGTAGAATTTGTCAAATATGGTATATTTTTCATTCAAGGTTTCATAATATTTTATTTTATAGTGTATTTTAGCTCCAAGTATTAATGCAAGAAGATAGCATGGTGATAAAGCGCTTATAAGAAGAGAATAATTTCGAGAAAATTGATGGGAGAAAGAGAGAGAGATAGAGAGTAAAGAAGAAGAAGATGATGCCAAAATCTATTTAATTAAATAGATAAGTACTTGTAAATATATAATATAGATGTTAAGTTAGTAATTAAGTTAATAGACGATCTCAGATAGAGAGAGATAGAGAAAGATGGCGAATATAGATAAGTTGACGAAAACGTAATTTAAGAATTTTCTTTTATAGGTTAAGATAGTTATAGTCATTTATATAAGAAATTCTCTTCAGGCAACTAATATTTTAGCAACGGGGTGTGTAAAGGATTTTGGAATATAACTTGGCCTGAGAAAATATCTTTTGTATCATAAATGACAAAGAAGTATGATATCGCTTGATTTTCGGAGGCAAACCGAAATGAGTAGAAAATGTGGCACTTGCGTAACTTTATTTAATTTATTTTAGTATTTAGAAGTATAATAATTTGGATGTATATGTATATATATAAACATATATATATAAGCTATTGTTTAAAAATATTTTAGTATATGGTTTTATTGTAGTTTTGTTCAATGATAATAATACAGCAATGCAGTCCGTTTTTAGAATAGTTAATTTAGTTCGATTGCAGAAGGATATATTTTAGGTTTTTGGCTTATTATTATTTATATTAAATGTAATTGTTTTATATATTTTATTATTATTATTATTAGTATTTTATCCATATTTCTTGTTTATGTTATTATTTTAATGTTAAATGAATTCCCCATTATATAATAAATTATTTAAAATAGTAAAAGACTTGTAAAGTTGCAGTGTCAAAGTACAAATAAAATGGCGGAACTCCAGAAATTGTAAATATAGTTATTTAGCTTTAGATAATTATTTAGTTTAGATATAAGTGTTTTATATATTTATTTATGTGTATTATATATTTATGTGTAATTATGTAAGAAGGAATAGTGAATAATAAACTAAAAGTGGTATAAAATAATTAATAAGCATGTAGTAAATAGAAATCTTGAGTGTGCAAGAGACGAATTTCTCAAGAATCACGTGACGCAAAGTTTCAAATATGGCCGACAAAGACTTGAATGCATGCTGGAAAATTACAGATGTGAGAATAACTAGACTAATCGACCGAATCTAATGAAGAATTATATACCAAAAGTTGTCTAGTTAGTAAACAAAAATTACTTAACAACATTGAAGACGATTGAAGCTCTACTTTCCTAATAAACTCTTATAAAGTAAAAGTGAATTAAGGATATAAAAGTTATCCTTCATAATAATATTTATGCGTAAATATTATGGAAAACTATGTAATTGTTTATTTGAAGATCGTTCGAAGGAAGAAAGAAGATTACTCATTAGGTCGCTTAAAAGAAGATTAGTGAAAGATGATTCAGCTTTATCTTGAGTTGAAATATTGACCAGTCTTGGTCTTGGCTGATGACTTAGCTCGTCGCCCTTGGATTAATCTATCTTGGATTAGGATAGACCGCTGGAGTAGCATCCATTAAGATCTGGAGTAGGTCTTAGGCTGGAGTAGCCAATTTAGTCGGGAGAGTTAGGTTTGCTTTGATGTATGATCAAAGTTTGCTCATTGCATTCTAGTTCTAGAATAGATCGGAGTGTCTATTCAATCTCCGTAAAGACAAAGATTGTAAAAGGTGCAGACCATGTCCCTTAGAGATGCAAGGAGTTTGCTTCTCATTAGGAGCTTACACGTTTCCGAAGATAGGCCAATAGTTTGTATAATTAATTATTTCACGCGCTACCATAACATCTTAATTAAATTACCATTTAATGCATTGTTCCTTTTGTAAATATCTTATATATATTATAGTAAACATTAAAATTAACATCTACGACTTTTATTTAGCCACATTGTTAACGAATTGGTTTTGACAGTTACAAGTTTATTTTTATTTAAGAAGGGCGACTAATTCTAGCACCGATTAGGCGATCCCTATATATATATATATATATATATATATATATATATATATATATATATATATATATATATATATATATATATATATATATATATATATATATATATATATATATATATATATATATATATATATATATATATATATATATATATATATATATATATATATATATATATATATATATATATATATATATATATATATATATATGTATATATATATATATATATATATATATATATATATATATATATATATATATATATATATATATATATATATATATATATATATATATATATATATATATATATATATATTCCATGTATCAAAGAAATTTGTAGATATAGTTAATTCCAGACTTGGTTTTATGTGCGAGAATTTGCACAAATTTATTATTATTACAGTATTAGTTTTAGGCAAGAGCAAAGCAATGCATCTCTAATTTCCCACACAAAACTTAAACATATAAAAAACAATTATTGAATAAAAATTCATGCTCTTTTTGTAAACAAACATTTACATTTTGACAAATTTCCATTACTCTAGGATTTGATTCATTTCCACTAATAATTCATTTACCCTGTGAAGATCGATCTCTCCTCTCAACTGAACCTATGAATTCCCCTTTAGACAAGATTTGCAAAGGACTGTATATATATATATATATATATATATATATATATATATATATATATATATATATATATATATATATATATATATATATATATATATATATATATATATATATATATATATATATATATATATATATATATATATATATATATATATATATATATATATATATATATATATATATATATATATATATATATATATATATATATATATATATATATATATATATATATATATATATATATATATATATATATATATATATATATATATATGCTCTAATACAGATTTATTTTGTTTACAGCATTCACATAAACGACATGTCAGCTTGCAGGCATATGCAAAGATGAAAACATAGATTCTTTCTTTTATTTTTTTCTTCTTTTTCAACAAATAACGTTTGAATATTATTTATTTTGGTCGTTAATACATTTTTTCTCAAGTTCTCTATTCTCTTGAGAGAAAAATAAGAAAGTAAATAGATAAAAAAAAAAACTGTTCGAGACTAATTGCATTTCTATGAAAAAAAAAAAAAAAATGCGAAAATTTTTTCAGATGATCAAAGGAAAAGAAAAGAAGATGAAAAAAAAACAATATTAATAAAAAAAAAAAACAATTAAATTTGACGTCGTTTCCCCCACTCCCTCCCTGCAAGACAATTTGCAGGATTTTGAGCAAAACTTATAACATTAGCGCAATATTATTATTTTTTATTAATGAATTTAAAATTACAAACATTGCTCATGTTCTCGGAGGACAATATTTTTTAGCATTTTTTCATTATTATAATGTTACGATATTTTGTTTCGAAACATGCAATTTAAAAAATTTAAGATATAATAAGAAAACTTATAAACTATATATATATATATATATATATATATATATATATATATATATATATATAATATATATATATATATATATATATATATATAATATATATATATATATATATATATATATATATATATAATTTTTTTTTTTTTATTTCACCTCTGGTGGGCAAAGGCCAGAGGCCTACCAATTATTCCACCAGAGTTAGGGGGAAAGTCGGGAACATGGTCTAATTAAAGGCCGACATGACCTGATACATGGCGTTTGAAGGTGGCTAAGTCATAGGAAGTTGAGAAAATAGATGTAGGAAGTGTGTTCCAGACATCACCAGTAGAGTACATGTAAGATTGAGCATAGCGGTTAAGTCTGCGGTCAGAGAGTTGGACAGAGAAAGGATGAGACTGTGTAGAAAGACGAGTCGCACGAACCCTTCTCAGTGGAGGAGGTATGCGACGAGAGAGTTCAGAAGAGCAGTGTCCATTGTAATAGCGATAGTAAAGAGAGAGTGACCCAACATTTCGACTGGCAGAAAGAGATTGGAGAGAATTAGTGAGAGCAGGAGAGTTGATAAGGCGAAAAGCTCTAGACTCCACCTTTTCCAGGAGAGCTGTATGAGTGGAACCACCCCAGATGTGTGACGCATACTCCATACAAGGGCGTACAACACCCCTATACAGAGCAAGCAACTAGCGTGGAGTGAAGAAATACTGAAGGCCCCTCATAACACCTAACCTCTTAGAAACTTGTTTAGAAAGAGAGGTAATGTGATCTTTCAAAGAAAGATCACGAGAAAAGAAAACACCTAGAATATTAAGAACAGAGGACGGTCTGAGTTGAGTGTTTTCGAAGAAGATATCATAGTTGTGTGGAAGATTGTGTCGAGTAGTGAGATGGAGGAATTGAGTTTTTGTGGCATTGAAAACAACCATGTTCTTTCTGCCCCAATTAGAAATACGAGATAGATCAGAGGTCAGCTGCTCCAAGGCAACCCTCCTTGCATCTAGTAACTGTTGTTGAGAGGGGCGCCTTTCAAATTGGAAAGAGTAATGAAGGGTGGAGTCATCAGTATAGGAGTAGATAGGAGATTAAGGAATAGAGAGAAGGTCATTAATGAAAAGTAGAAAAAGTGTTGGGGATAGGACAGATCCTTGAGGAACACCACTGTTAATAGATTTAAAGGAAGAACGGTGGCCGTCTACAACTGCTGCTATAGAACGACCGGAAAGGAAATCAGAGAGACGGCCACAGAGAGAAGGATAGATTCCGAAAGAGGGAAGTTTGGAAATCAAAAGCTTTGTGCCAGACTCTATCGAAAGCTTTCGATATGTCTAGCGCAATAGCAAAGGATTCACCGAAATGCCGAAGAGTGGAGGACCAAGAGTCAGAGAGAAGGAAAAGAAGATCAAAAGTAGAGCGTTTCTTGCGAAAGCCATACTGGCGATCAGAGAAAAGATTGAGATGTTTCCAAATCTTCCTGTTAAGGATAGATTCGAAAACTTTAGAAAGAACGGAGGTTAAAGAAATTGGACGGTAGTTAGAGGGTTGAGAGGGGTCCCCCTTCTTCGGCACAGGCTGAATGAGCGCACGTTTCCAGCAAGTAGGGAAGGTTGAAGTAGAAAGACATAGACGATATAGTTTACCAAGTCATGGTGCAAGCTCGGAAGCGCAAGTTTTGAGAACCACAGGAGGGATACCATCAGGACCGTACGCCTTCTTAGTGTTCAGCTCAGAGAGAGCAGAAATGACATCTTTAGAAGAAATTACAACTTTTAGGCATAAATGAGTTGGAGGGGGTTGAAGGAGTAGGAACAAGCTCCGGAATCGTCTAAGGTTGAATTTAAGGCAAAATTTTGAGCAAAGAGTTCAGCTTTAGAGGAAGGTAAAACGGCAGTTGAACCGTCAGAAGATACTAGGGAGGGAAAGAGGAAGAAGCAAAGTTAGAGTTGACATTTTTTGCAAAATGCCAGAAAGGGCGAGAGAAAGAGGAGTCAGAAAGATTATTGCATTTGCGACGGAGAAAAGAGTTTTTGGTATCTCGAAGAATAGATTTTGCACGATTCCGGGATGAAATATAAGTTGCGTGAGTTTCTGGAGTTTGAAGACAATGGTAATCCCTGAAAGCAGCATCCCTTAAACGAAGGTTTATTAGGTTTAGTGGAAGGGAAAGAATATGGAATGTACGCCTCCATGCCAGAGAGAATCAACTCAGTTATGCGCTCTGCACATTCTGAGGGACCCCTGCCACGGAAAAAGTAATCATTCCATGGAAAATCAGAGAAGTACGACCGCAAGTCAGACCAGTTAGTGGCACTGAAATGCCAGAAACGTCTCCTCGCCGAAGGTGGGGTCCGTTCTTGCGGAAGACTTGAAGAGACAGGACAAGATACGGAGATAAGAAGATGATCGGATGAACCCAGAGAAGGAAAGGTTTTAATGGATATATATATATATATATATATATATATATATATATATATATATATATATATATATATATATATATATATATATATATATATATATATATATATATATATATATATATATATATATATATATATATTAGTGATATATGTGACATCCGGATAACATCCACATTAAATCTGACATCCGCGTCCGCGTCCGCAGTTCATGATTTTGCAATATCTGCAGTTATAAAATGCGGATGTTGCGTATGTATAAAATTTTGAAAGTTATTTAATTTGTTGTCTAATGTTTGATTAATTTTTTGGATAGCGAATGAATTAGAGAAATTATTTTTCATATATATAGATATATATATATATATATATATAATATATATATATATATATATATATATATATATATATATATATATATATATATATATATATATATATATATATAATATATATATATATATATAATATTATATATATATATATATATATATATATATATATATATATATATATATATATATATATATATATATATATATATATATATATATATATATATAATATATATATAATATATATATATATATATATATATATATATATATATATATATATATATATATATATATATATATATATATATATATATATATATATATATATATATATATATATATATATATATATATATATATATTAAAAGTACTCCTGCCTTAATACTTTTCAAAAATAAAAATAAAGTTGTGAACCAGACTCAATAGCGTGGCAAATTAAACTCAGTGAGATTTTCTTATTATTTACGATAATAAACAAATGATACAAAAATAATAATTACTACAAATAAAAAAATAAATGATATGGTAGCATGGACAATTAATCAATAAGGCTTTCTTCGGAGTTACGTAAGGGTTTTATAATTCGTTATCTATAGCATGTGAGGCACATACCATGAAACACTTAAAAGAAGAGCATATTAACATGCAATCCTTACAATCGAGATGGACATATTAACATGCACATCTGAGAGCCAAAAGAACATTTCCGTTCAATCCTCGCTGTTCTAATATTGTTATGCTATTACAGCAAAACTTATCTTTTATTGAAAGACTCCTACAGTCATTCGTATCAACCTATTTCCAGGCAGAAAAATATAAGCTTATTACAAGCAAGTTAAGGTTTTAACTGCTCTTACAGCAGCTTCTTTGCATTCCTAGATCGTTTGAAATCAATCTGGGATATACTCCTTTCGTCTTCTGAAAATAGTCCTTCATCCAGAATGATGTAAAATGGTGTTCTCTTCTCCCATGATCTTCTCAAAAATATTTCACAAGCAATTCTTAATAAATTAAACGTTTTCTCTTTAAAAAGGACAAACTAATTTAATTACCAAGTTATTTTTATTAACAACAAATATATTATAAATAAAATATGAAATATAAGCCTAATAATAACTTTAATAGTTATTCAATAAATTCTTTACATAAAAACACATCTTTCTTGTAAGTTTCGCCAAAATAAATAATATGATTACAGAGATATTTAAAGATTAAAACCATTTAATATTTACAAAAAAAAAAAAAAACTGCATTCGTAAAAATGTTGCGAATTTTAGCAATCTGCACCCACTGCGTTATATTGAACAAGGCTACCTTTTCACTGTTTTAATAACTCTTAAATAATATATTAGTCAAAATATGATAAGTAATATAATTAAATATAATATAAAATACTAATATAAATATAAATAAATATATAAAAACATATATAAAGGCTTAAATAAAATAATTTAAAGGACTAAAACTAATCATTAAAAGTGGAAAACATGTTAGCGTAAACATTTCCACTCTCGCGTAATAACAAATCAGCTCCAATCGGATTTTTAGAAATTTATTATAAGAAAATAAAAATATTAATAATAAAACTTAATATAAAAAATGAAACCTCTTATAATGTACTTTATAATAATAAAAAGAAATCTATAAAAATAAAACATACTATATATAATAATTAAGTGAAAACGCCTTTTGTGCAATCTGCTAAAAGGTCTTCCTGTCTCAATTTTTAAACGCCATTTTAAACCTTAAGCAAAATAAATATTATATAACTACTAAAGAAATATTTTTATTTTTCTTAAACTTTTTAAATATAAAAAATAAGTCCATAACTTTCTTAATAATTTAAAAGTTATTTGTTAATTTATGGGATATTAAACTATTCTTTATTTTATAACATTTTAATCAGACGTCTTAACTTCTAGGAATCGTAATAAAATAACTGGACATTATAGCATGGTTTTTAAGCACTTAAATTATGCATTATATATATAGATATATACAACAGTATACATTCAAATAAAAATATATTTAACTAAGAAAAATTATCGTTCAAAGACTGTCTAAACAAGATCATTTTCCTCAAATATTCCTCCGACATTCTTTGTTTACCAAATGTGTCTTCAAGCGTTTTTTCAGATAATATATAATTATTTAAACCTTCTACACATCCTGTACGACAGATTTTATATTCTCTAAAAAAAATATTTGCATTTTAAACCTAGCCTCCAATTTAAATCTAACCTTAAAAATAATTAAATGTCAAAAAAAATCTCTCTCTCTCTCTCTCTCTCTCTCTCTCTCTCTCTCTCTCTCTCTCTCTCTCTCTCTCTCTCTCTCTCTCTCTCTCTCTCTCTCTCTCTCTCTCTCTCTCATCTCTCTCTCTCTCTCTCTTCTCTCTCTCTCTCTCTCTCTCTCTCTCTCTCTCTCTCTCTCTCTCTCTCTCTCTCTTTCTCTTCTCTCTCTCTCTCTCTCTCTCTCTCTCTCTCTCTCTCTCTCTCTCTCTCTCTCTCTCTCTCTCTCTCTAAGAGATCGTCAATAACTTAATGATTACCTTAACTCTTAACTTAACTCTAACTATGTTCAAAATTGTAACTCTATCTATTGTAGAGACAAATGTCATATCCTTTTTCTCCCTTCTTTCCTCAAATATTCCTCTTTAATAAATGCGCAATATTCACAATACTCACCCTTTCTTCTATGTTGTTAATCTTACTGTGTTAGGAATGGAGCAAAATACACCATATATAATATACCATAAAACTTTAATGAAAAAAATATATAATATAATCCTTTACCTTCTCTCAGGACAATTTCCTGGAGTTCAAAAATATTCATTAAATCTCTTTATTTTCATTTTATCTCATTTCAATTCCGATGTTATTTTTAATTTCATCTTTGTCTCTGAGTAGTGTCGAGCTTGCGCAAACTCTACGACTAGTCACGTGACGGCTCTGCATGAAGATTCCCTTAGAATTTCTTCATTTGAAATTTAATTCAGCAGAGAAAGCGAATAAAAAAAAACATTTCTATTCTCCGTGAGACTCAACCAAAAATATCAACAGCTGTGAATCAACAAATTCAATACTCAATTCTCATCTTTAATAACCAAGATTCAACAACTATTTTCAACATTTTATAACCATAAAATAATATAAATGAAACCAATATATATATATATATATATATATAATTATATATATATATATATATATATATATATATATATATATATAATATATATATATATATATATATATATATATATATTATAACCCTCACATAAATATAAATGAATTAATATATCTCTCATTCCTTAACACCATTTACCCACCTTCTTAAAAACAACCAATAAACTTGATCAACAATATCATTAATAAAAACCCGATCACATTTCGTGTTCTATATTCCATAGGTCGCCTGGGTAATTCACTCGAATCGATCACCGGACCTCTAGAGCGCAAATTATACGTATTTTGTTGAGGAATAACTCTGCTGTTATTATTATTGCTTATTATTATTATTATTATTATTATTATTATTATTATTATTTCTATAAATTGGAAAATAGTCCAAATCTTCTTCCGAATCAGAATCAGAATTCTCTCTATCTGCCATTTTATCATTTCTTTCCTATATTTGGTGGGTTTTCTGTCTCATCATAAAAATCGTGTGTCAGTTCGGGTAATTTACAAATTTTTAATCTGTTTATGTGAACCTTCTCTGTTCTCTTGTGCCTGTCATAAAGAGGTTTTATGGTATAGTTCACGGGCGAATATTTCTCGACGATTCTATATGGTCCCTATATACCTCGGTTTTCAACTTACTTCCCTTCTTACACCTATAATTATCTTTAAGCCAAACGAAATCATCTACTTCCATTCTCTCTAAAGTTATGGTCTTTATAATACTCTTTCCTTTTGTTTTGTTTATTCAAGCTAAATTCTTGTGCTTTCTCATATGCTCCTTTTATTTTATTTCTCATCTCTTCCTTTCACATTTCTCCCAATGTAATCATATGTCTCTCCTGTCTTTATTATATCTGAAAGAGGGAGGATAGCATCTCTTCCGAAAAACAAGTAAAAAGGAATTTCATTTATGCTCGAGTGATAGGATGTGTTTAATGCTAAAGTTACATAGGACAAGTAATCTTCCCACTGATTTAAAGAGGAGTGTTCTAATGCTGAAATGAGTGCTTTCTTAATGTTTCTATGGGATCTCTCAATATAACTATTACTTTGGAGGATGGAAACTTGTGGTATAATGAATTTTTGTTTTAAATAAATCACAAACCTCTTTAAACAATTGTGAATGGAACTGAGTTCCGTTATCAACAGTTACGTGTAAAGGAATGGAAAATTTATTAATATAATCAATAAGACATTCTACTGAATGGAAAATTTATTAATATAATCAATAAGACATTCTACTGAATGGAAAAATTATTAATATAATCAATAAGACATTCTACTATAGTTTCTTTTCTTATATTGGGAATGGGGTATGTCTGTAGAAATCTGGAGAAATGATCAATAACTGAAGAATATATATTTATTTCCCCTTTCTCTGTCTCCAGGTAGTGGTCCAACAATATCTATGCCTAAATGAACTCCTGGTGATATTGGTGTGTTATATGTTTGTAGGGGAGCTTTAATAGTGTTATAAGGGGAAATCTTTTGGCAAACCAAACAGCTTCTACAATAATCTTTTAAGTCATTGTCTCATATTCGGCCAATAAAATAATTCTTCTGCTCTATATAATGTTTTAATACACCCTGCATGGAAATTTAGATTTTAGTTATGTGATATATACATCGCAGCTTGCTTAAGGGTATGGGGAATAACAAATGTTCTCTAAATAAGGTCTTTGGTGTTTATTTTCCGAAATAAAATATAAGCAACCTTCCTTTCATCATAAAACAAGACAGATTTACATCTCTGGGAATTCTTTCGAAATTCTTTCTTTCAAAATAATTTATTATTCTCCTCCACTCCTATATCTCTTAATTGCTCTTTCCTCACATTTTCTGCACTCAAAACTACGGAGGGATTTATTTCTTCTGAACTATTTATAGCCTGGATACTCCTACTTAAAGCATCAGGAATTACGTGATTCTTTGTGCGCATGCGCACACGTTTACAAGTACTCATATGAACAAATTAACACACATACACTCATCTGACACTATGACGTCATGGCACTGGGTTCTCATGACACTGTAAAGAAAATTGTCCGCAATCTTGGATTCCTCTTGATCACGTGGCTTTCGTCGCCATTTTGAATTTTTCCATGACTAAATGGTTTTCCCTCATCTAGAAATTTTTCCGCCTTTTTTCTTGAGTTAACCTTAAGGAGTCTATTAAGTGAAAATTGAACTTCCAGTATTCCTAAACCAGGATAAGAATCCCAAAAAGCTATCGAGACCATGATTCGAAACCACACCCTCATACCCTTA
>SEYY01015208.1:5000-26851 GCA_009176605.1 Armadillidium nasatum | reverse complement strand
TGAAGACTTACTTAAACAGTACTGGGACTATTTGTACTATTTTTAAAGAAATGCAAATCAAACTAAGATTTATTAGCTTAAAGAAAAGGGTAATTAAAATGAATAAAAAATCTAAAATTACTCACCAAAAAAATAAAGGAGCTTCAAAAGTCAAACTTTAATAATAACTCTCGGTTTTCTAAAATTTCGTTTAGGAATTTTTGCCTTATGAAGGTTGAAGGCTATATTTAAATTAGTGGGTATTTAATAAATAACGGGTCCTTTTAATTAGAACAACTTCCATTCAAAAACTAGGGTAATAAATGCCAACTCAAGGCACAAATTAGAACCTTTTAAAAGTTAATGTCAGGTTGTAAAAGTCAAATTTTAAACCCAACAGAATGCCTAACAGGTCTACTCTTTATCAAATAATTAAAAATCAAACTAGGGAAATTTATAATAGAGCAGACTTTCTAAAAGTCAAGTTCTAAATAGTTACAAGAAGATAAATTTAATATCCTAATATCCAAAAAACAATTAATGCACAAAGAAAGGTTTTTAATTGTTTAATAATACTTTACGTTCTGGAAGATTTCCATCGAAGTGAGGGATATAATTTTTAAACGCAGTTACTATTTTAATCTTGCTACGAACGTGGTTAGATCAAAAAGTGTCCTACCATGTTAAAAGGTAGCAACAACATGTTTGATGTTGCCATTTAAAAAATGGGTATCTAGCTTTAGGGAGTATTTTGATACTTTAAAGAAACCATACATAGTTATATCTACTTAGAAGCATATTATAAAAACCGTAAATAGTTTTATCTTCTAAAGCAAAATATAAGGATTTTCTAATAATATATATAAATTTAACTTGACATGGGGAGTAGAGTGCATATTATTAATCTTTATCCTAATTATTATTGATCCTAAATTTTTTAGTATTTTAAGGAGGGGTAATGTAGCATTTATATATTTTTTATTTGTATTTTGTTTATTATTGTTTATTGTATATTTTCTATTTTCTACTTCTGTCTTTTGCATAACTTACAGTTGGTACTCATTTTCTGTCTTGATTTCAGCAACTCTTGATAATATTTTAGCTAGTATTTGAACTGTTTAGTTAATTTATATATGAAAGTAATAAAGATATTTAATTCATAATATACTTATTCATTTTTTGCCTCTTGATTAAATTAAGCTCAAAAGGAGCAATGCAATTTATATTATTTATATAATATATATATATATATATATATATATATATATATATATACTTATATATATATATATATAATATAATATATATATATATATATACTATATATATATTATATATATAGATACATATATATATATATATATATATATATATATATATATATATATATATATATATATATATATATATATATATATATATATATATTATAATATATATATATATATATATATATATATATATATATATATATATATATATATATATATATATATATATTATATATATATATATATATATATAATATTATATATAATATTTATATATATATATATATATATATATATAATATATATATATATATATATATATATATATATATATATATATATATATATATATATATAATATATATATATATATATAATATATTATTATTATATATATATATATATATATATATATATAATATATATATATATATATATATATATATATTATATATATATAATATATATATATATATTATATATATATATATATTATATATATATATATATATATATATATATATATATATATATATATATATAGATATATATATATATATATATATATATATATATATATATATAATACATAATTATAGATATTATATTATATGGGGAAAGGAAGAGGTTAAAATTTCCACCAGAGTTAGTTGAAAATTATAAAATTGGTAAATAAGTCCGATAATCGTATAGTAGTCTTTTAAAGGAATCGAAGGAAATGGAAAAATATAAAAAGAGAGTGTATTACAGAATTAAAATATAGTACTTATACTAATATAGCGGCGAATAGATCAAAAAGTTGGATATATAAAAAGTAGATGGT
Source organism: Armadillidium nasatum (assembly GCA_009176605.1). Taxonomy (NCBI): domain Eukaryota; kingdom Metazoa; phylum Arthropoda; class Malacostraca; order Isopoda; family Armadillidiidae; genus Armadillidium; species Armadillidium nasatum. Next base: position 24,778 of record SEYY01015208.1, on the reverse strand, counting down.
ATAAACAGAAGCAGATCCTTTTTCAAAGAGGAGGTACCAAACAGAGTTCAGAAGAGCAGTGTCCGTTATAATAACGATATTATAGAGAAAGTGACGCAACAATTCGAAGTGTAGAAAGAGATTTGAGAGAGTTAGAACAAAAGAATTTATAAGATGAAAATCCATAGACTCCACCTTTTCAAGAAGATCTGTGTGAGTAGAACCTTCCCAAATATGTGCGGCGTACTCAATAAAGGGACAATAAAAACTCCTATAAAGATCAAGCAACTAGGGTTGCGCAAAAAGGAGATTTTAGAGCAGGATTATAGAGGTGTGTAAATTAATAAGATTTTATAACTGTATGATGTAAATTTCGGGAATCAAATTGAACGAAAGAGGATACGGTGAGAGACTACCGCAGAAAGAGGAAATAAGGCGAACAAAAACCCGCCTATAAAAGGATCAAGAGCGGATGAGATTGGCTAGCTCAACATGGAAGGTTCTTATGAATATAAACGCGGTGGGGTGTATAACTAGATAGCATGATAAACCGTGATATTACAACAATTTTATAACTGCGGTGAGATAGAACTCGAGGAATCGACCCGGCCCCAAAAGATGGAAGCCGTTGTGTTGACATTGTCCACCATCACTGATAGGGAGAAACAAAAGAAATAATCCAGAACTTTATTGACAGCGCCGCTAGTGAAATCCCTTGAATACGTCCCGACCAAAGTGGGCGTCTACATGACCAGTTTATGAGTAGAAACCTCAGTGCAAATAACAATTTTTTTTACCACTATGATAACCGTGGAATTATTATTTATAATTTTCATAACTGCTAATGATGTTATATTTCGAGGAATCGAACCCGGGTCCCCAAAAGATGGAATTCTGTTGTGTTGATGGTACAAAAGGAAATAATCAAGAACTTCTATAATAATAATAATAATAATAATAATATAATAACAATAATAATAACAGAAAATAATTAAGCTAGAGAAAATTTACAGGAGAGCAACTTTGTAGATCTCATTGAAATAATATCGTTTAGCAATTCTCATTTAAATAAATTTATGAACAGTAGTTCATAAATTTTGTTAAAAATTTCTACAAGTTTTAAAAATTTTAAATTTTAAAAATAGCCGGTTCTACTTAAGATAGAAAGAAAATTGATATGGTTTTATATGTTTTCGAGTATGTAGAATACGAATTTAATTTTTTTAAAGTAATTTTATTTAAAAAAAAAAAATTTTTCATCCAATTCTCCTGAAAATTTCATTATAGATAGCTTTTTTCATGACGAAAAAACTCCATTCCTAATGTTTTAACGAGTGATTTAAAGTTTAGAAGTTATTGCGGAAATTTAAGGTACGTTCAAATCTACGGTGAGGCTGCATAAAAAAATTTTTTGGTCTGAAATTTGGTGCGTATGTTTGAAAATCTATTGGCTACTAAAATGTCTTACAGAATTTTGATGTGTGCACAACACAAAAAACTTATATGCCCTTACTTGACCAGGTGTAAAAAAAATTTTTTTCCATTTTTGAATAATTCACACCTTCGGACAAAAAAATTAAAAAAAAAAAATATGGATTGGAAGTCTTTTATTTTTGGAACTTTATTATAGGAGGGATAGATCTAAAACTTTTATTTAAAACAATTTTAAAACCTATTTGTCTGATACGAGATACAGTTTATCGAAAATGGCCAATTTTCGACGAAATTTCAAATTTTCCAAAGTTTGAGAGGCTGTATCTCGAACCAAAAAATGAGGTTTTAAAAGTGTCTTAAATAAAAGTTTTAGATCCTTCCATCCTCTAAACAATATCCAATTTTGAAAAACATTCACTACATGGATTTTTTTTAATAAATTTTTTCTCCGGAAGGGTATGTTTCTTTCAATTTTTTTTTCAAAAAAAAATTTGAACTTCTATAATCAATCGCTATCAGTAATATTCCCAATTGTTTTCTGTTAATGTTGTAGAAATTGGGGCTAAGAATGTACAGGGGAGTTTTTGGATCATTCTTACCACTATTTTACTACTTCTATTTAATCTCTTTTTGAATTTTAACCCCCTATAACTCTTAAACCCTTAGAAACTCAGAAAAACGTCAAAAATCGAAAGTTCTTTGATTTAAAAAAATGCATATACATTGTAAATTTCAGCTCAATTGGTCAAATAATAAAAAAAAAACTTTTGTCTTTGGATCTTCTCGTTTTAACTAATTATAATAATTTCAGAAAATATAAGAGAAATTTTACATGAGAGCTATGTTGAAGAACTCCTTAAAACATGCTTGAATATGTATTTTTTTCAGAAGTTTTGCAGATATTATATTACATTTTTATTTTTCTTTCTATAATAAATATGGAAATGAAAATTAAATCTACTAAGAATAAAAATAAAAAGAATAACTTTTTCACGAAATAATTATATTTACGAGATAGATAATTATGATAGAACAAACGATGAACTAACTTCTATAATTTAAGATATAGAATGATTTTTAAGGAGAATTAAAGATTTATAAGAAAAAATTAATTTCTTTTTCAAAATCGAGAATAAGTAAAAATCCAAAATCCATTTATAATAAAAAATCTATAATAAAATGACGACTTGTGAGATCTGTAATAGTAATACTAAAAATTTTAATAAGAGAAGGATCCACTCTTGAAAAATAAAAATTTATCCGATTCTCCTAAAAATTTCAGTATAGATAGCTTTTTCCCGACGAAAAAACTCCATTCCTAACGTTTTTACGAGGGATTAAAGTTTAAAAAATTTCGGAAATTTAGGAAGTTTAAATCTACGGTATAAAAAAAATTTTGGTCAATTTGGTGTGTATATTCCAAAATTATTGCTATAAAAATTTTTTACAGAGTTTTGATGTGTACTTAACAGAAAACAGGTTATATGCCCTTTCTTGACCAGGTGTCGAAATTTTTTTTTTCATTTTTGAAAAATTCACACCTTCGGACAGAAAAATTTACAAAAAAAAAAAAAAAATCTGGATTGGAAGTCTTTCTTTTAGAACTTTATTAGAGGAGGGATAGATCTAAAACTTTTATTCAAAACACTTTTAAAACTATTTCTAATTCAAAGATACAGCTTATCGAAAATGCCAATTTTCGAAAATTTTCAAGTTTTCAAATTTTGAGAGGCTGTATCTCGAAAAACAATTAGTTTTTAAAAGTGTCTTAAATAAATGTTTTAGATCCATCCCTCTAAACCAACGGTTCCCAACCTGGGGTACGCGTACCCCTGGGGGTACGCCTGCTATCGATTGGGGGTACACAAAAAAATATATGGTTTAATTAAAAAAGAATGTAAAAGAAAAAAATTAATAGGATATAGATTATAGAATATCAAATATTAAAATATAAATATTATATATATATATATATATATATATATATATATATTATATTATTATATAATTTATATATCATATATATATATATATAATATATATAGCTTATATTTATATATTATATATATATATTATATTTATATATATATATATATATATATATATATATATATATATATATATATATATATATATATATATATATTATATATAATATATATATTTGGATTTGTGTGTTACGAAGGGTACGGAAGGAAAAAAAGGTTGGGAACCGCTGCTCTAAACAATGCTCAATTTTCAAAACATTCGTACAGGTTTTTTTAAAGAAATTTTTTTTCTGGAAGGGTATATATTTTTCCATTTTTTTTTCAAGAAAAATTTGAATTTCTATAATCAAACGTTATCCGTAATATTCCCAAAGGTTCTTGTTAATATTGTAGAATTGGGGCTAAGAAAACAGGGGAGTTTTTGGGTCATTCGGACCATTTTTACCACTTATTTAATCTCTTTTTGAATTTTGACCCCCTATAGCTATTAAACCGTTAGCAACTCAGAAAAACATCAGAAATCGAATGTTAATTAATTTAAAAAATGCATATACATTGTAAATTTCAGCTCAATCAGTCAAATAATGAAAATAAAAGCTTTGAAAATGGTTCCTTCCTTTAAAATTCATGAAAGAAGTAATAAGCGTATTAGAAATACAAATCAATCATTGCTTAATTTTGATTATTTTATTGATAAAAAGAAATTACGTTCAATGTGTAATAAAAGCTTTCAAAATCTTAAAATTCATGAGAAAAAAAAAAATTCATAAAAAAAATTTAATTCAATGTGATTATAAAATTGTCGTAAAGGAATTAAGGATAATTTTAAAGCATACTGTTATTCAAACATGGAAATGATTGATCCAAGGATAAATATTAATAATATGATGAAAGTATTGAAAATAAAGTTCAAAAACAAAATTAGAAAAATTTAAATCTTTCTATTTATGTTGATTTTTATAAATCTTTACCTGATGGGAGAACATCATATATCGAATATTGGCTTAACAGCGGTACTATGTCAATCATAATTGATATGACTCAAATAAAAGACATTCTACTAGAAATGATTAATAAAATTGAAGAAAATAATATGCAAATTTACAAGATAAAGATCAGAATGGATTAGCAAAAAATATTCGCAATTTGAAATAAATTTAATAAAATATAAACCATTGAGAGCTTCTTCGTGCATTGAAACTCCAGCCAATTATAAAAACCAAAATTATGGATTGATTAATATTCAAAATAAAAATGATAGCGAATGTTTCAAATAGTGTATAGCGAGATCTGACTGTTTAGAGGAAAGAAAACCACAACGGTTATCGCGAAAAATTAAAGAAGCATCTGAAAAATATATTTGGGAATGAATAGAATTCCCAGTTTTATTAAATCAGATTAATAAATTTGAAAATCAGAATGATATTTCAATCAATGTATTTTGGCTAGACGAGCGATAATTATTAGATCCTTTAAGAATTACTATTGTTTAGAAAACAAAACATGTTGATTTACTTTTAATATCGAATGGTGAAATTACATATTTTATACTTATGAAATATTTAATTAAATTCGTAGGTAAAAAGAATGAAGGAAAACCGTATCCATGTCGATTCCGTTTGCAAAGTTTTTATAGAAAAGAATTATTAGATAATCATTTACCAGAATGTAGAATTCATTAACCTGTAAGAATGTAATTAGCTGAAGGTCCAGTTAAACTTAAACCATTAATGCCCACTGTGTCTATTTAGACACCAAAAACATGACCTCATAAAATATTAAAAAAAAAAAACACATTTTAAAATTTTTTAATCATTTGGTACTAAGGACTGGTTCTTTTAGTGATTTATGGTAATATTTTCCTCAAATTTTTTTTTATATTTTTTGTTTCTACATGCAATAATTTCAGTAGTAAAATTTTTGATGACCTTGAGTGTTGACAAGCATTGACTTGTAAGTTTTTTTACGGTTTTTATATGTTTGGATGTTATTTTTTATTTTTTTATTTATTATTAACTGTACTGTATGCTGAAAATGCGAAAACTAATATTTTATTTGTGATATAATTTTTTTAGAGTGCAATTTACTGCATATTTTTTAGACACCATGGGAAGTAACGTTAACGAATATTTGGAATATACTTTTTGTGCCTCAGAAACCTTTGATTTCATCTTTACTTGAAATGTAAGCCTAAAATAGCAACAATAACTATATATATATATTTATATATATAATTATATATAATATATATATATATATATATATATATATATATATATAATAATATATATATATATATATATATATAATATTATATATATATATATATATAGTATATATATATATATATATATATATATATATATATATATATATATATATATATATATATATATATATATATATATATATATATATATATATATATATATATATATATATATATATATATATATATATATATATATATATATATATGTGTGTGTGTGTGATGGATCGGATGTCATATTATCTCATTTGCGGATTTGGATGCGGATATGCGGATTTAATTTTGGATGAGATGCTTGCGGATGCGGATGCGGATGCTATATATATATATATATATATATATATATATATATATATATATATAATATATATATATATATATTATATATATATATATATATATATATCTAAGCGTATTTTCTGGCACTTTAATCGGGCTGACTGGGCGGCTTTGCGTTGCTTCTACGCTAACTATTCCTGGAGTGACTGCTTTGTCTCTGCAGACGCTTCGGTCTCTGCTGATAAGGTGGGGGCCGTAATCGTTGATGGGATGAACAGGTTCATTCCTTCTTCAACTAAATCTTTCTCTCCTCAAAATCCATGGTTCGATCGTGCTTGTTCTCGGGCCATTCAGGCTAGAGACATCGCTTATCGAGAGTGGAAAAATTCTCCTTCTCCTATCACTCTAGCTAATTTTCATTCAGCTCGGAATCGTTGCATGGATATTCTTCGACGAGCAAAGCAGACTTTCACCAAACGAAGGTGTGCTGAGCTCCTAAATTCTCCTACTGATAAATCTTTCTGGCCTCTTGCCAAAAACATCTCCAACAATTTCTGTAAATCTTCCTTTCCTCCTCTTATTCACTCTGATGGTTCTGTTGCTAACACTCCAACTGAAAAGGCTAATCTCTTCGGCCTTATATTCTCCTCTAATTCTACCCTGGATGACTTCGACAATGCTCCTCCTACTTCTTCTCCCCTCAGATGTCCCATGCCTTTGCCTCTGATTTCATTTGACCAGGTGCATGGGCTTCTGAAGTCTATGAACGTTAGGAAGGCAAGCGGCCCGGATGGCATTCCTCCCCGAGTTTTAAGGGAGTGCGCCTCTGAGCTGGCTCCGTCCCTCGTTCAGCTTTTCTCTCTATGTCTCAATACTAGTACTTTCCCTCAGTGTTGGAAAGCGCGCATTAGTCCAGTCCATTCCGAAGGAAAGGTAGCCGCTCTGATCCTTCCAACTATCGCCCTATAGCTCTCACTTGTATTCTGTCTAAGATCTTTGAAACCCTTCTCAACTCTCACTTCTTAGATCATCTGGAATCTCATTCCCTTCTTTCTGATCATCAGTATGGCTTTCGACGTTCGCGGTCTACAGATGATATACTTTCCTATCTCACAGATCTATGGTCTTCTGCCCTTAGGGACCATGGGGAGACTTGCGTGGTGGCGCTTGACATATCTAAGGCGTTTGACCGGGTATGGCATGCGTCACTGCTTTCCAAGCTCCCCTCTTTTGGGTTTCCTCCTTCTCTTTGCTTACTTATATCTAGTTTTCTTTCTAATCGTTCCATTTCTGCTGTTGTTGATGGAGCGACTTCTTCTTCCTTTCCTGTCAATAGTGGTGTTCCTTAGGGCTCTGTCTTGTCTCCTACTCTATTCTTACTTTTCATTAATGATCTTCTTGGCTCCTCATCTAACCCTATACATTCATATGCTCATGACTCAACCTTCCATTCTTCTACTCATTTCAAATCTACTCCTTCCTTTGCATCTAGAATTGCTTCTCGTCTTCATCTTTCCGATTCTATTCTTGCAGATCTGGATAGAATTTCCCGGTGGGGTCGTCTCAACCTTGTGAAATTCAACTCTTTAAAAACTCAACTTCTAGAAATCTCCCTCTCAAAGACACCTCCTAACTTTCCTATTGCTATCGATTGTTCTCCCATCTCTCCTGTGGACAATATAAACATCCTTGGCCTTCACATAAACAAAAAAATGTCTTGAAAACCTCATATCACAATGGTTGCTAAGGTGGCTTCAAAGAAGCTGGGAGTTCTGTTTAGACTGCGAGAATTTTTTTCTTCCTCGCAGTTACTCCAATTATACAAGGGTCTCATCCGCCCTTGTATGGAGTACTGCTCTCATATCTTGGGTGGCTCAGGTTTCACCCGTCTTTTGAATAGAGTTGAGTCAAAGGCTAAAAGACTTATAAGCTGTCCCGCTCTTTCTAATTCTCTTGACTCTTTATCTTTGCGACGTGATGTTGGTGCCTTGTCTCTTTTCTATAGGTACTGCAACGGCAAATGCTCGAGGGAACTATCCACCCGCGTACCTCCACCTTTACGGCGTCCTCGCCGCACAAGGGGTGCAGTGTCCGCGCATCAATTTTGCGTGGACATAGGTAACTCCAGGCTTGTCCGCTGTGGTGCCTCTTTCTTTCCTGCCACCTCTGTCTTGTGGAACTCTCTTCCATCTTCTGTATTTCTCTCTGAATTTAATCTCAATTTCTTTAAAGCCCGCGTCTGCGCTCACCTAAGAAATTTGCGTTAGGTGGGTTCTGTAAGGGTGGTTTTCATTTTTTGGTTTTGTGCTCTTTTACTTTTGTTTTTATTCTTTTAACACCCCCTCCTTGAATAGGGCTTTGCCCGTGAGTGGTGGTGAAGTGTAATATATATATATATATATATATATATATATATATATATATATATATATATATATATATATATATATATATATATATATATATATATATATATATATATATATATATATATATATATATATATAATTTTCAGTAAAGTATGGCCTCTTAAAAAATTTAATATTATAAAAGATGCAGAGGAAATCTCGAATATACTAGAAAATGATGAGCAAACTGAATTTGTAAGTATTGAGATTGATTTTTCAGATCTTCTTGAAATTGTTCTCAATCCACCTCAGGATGGTGGGAAGTCTGATAGAGACAACGCCAACAGTGATGCAAAGGAATTTGCTACAAATAATAGAGAGGTTTATCTCAAACAGAATAGCTAAGAGCAAGAAGAAAAGGAAGAGAAAATATCGGAACCGTTAAATTGTAGGTAAAAAATAGCAATGCATAATTTCAAGTAAAAGTAAAAAAATTTTTTTACTTAAATGGTCTTCAAAATCTTTAAAAATATCTTTCAAGGTAAATGACTGCAATGCAGCAAAGACCAAGCCTGCAATTCTAGAGAACATAGAGAAATCCGAAAGCAAGCCAATTGACCATTTCCAGATGTGCTTTACCCAGGAATTTATGGATCATATATGAAGAGAATCTGTAAAATTTGCTTCTCAAAAAGAAGACCAACAGTTTACACTCTCTGTCGATGAATTGTACGTTTATTTCGGAATTCTTTTGCTGTCCATTTAAAACAAACTTCTCTTTAGAAGAATGTACTGGGAAAGACATCCCGATTCAAATAATAATTTGGTTAATAATTTTATAAGTAGAAATAAATTCGAAAAAAATCACCAATTTCTACATTTCAATGATAATATAACCTTTGATCCTAACGACAAAGTGTACAAAATTCCACCCCTCACAGATCATTTGATCAACAAATTTTGTAATTTCATCGAGCCTCTTGGCAGTAAATTTTCTTTAGATGAAGCTATTTAGCCATATTATGGGCATCATTCAGTGAAGCAATTTATTAGAGGAAAACCTATTAGATTTGGGTTCAAATTCTGGTTCTTAACTGCACCAGAAGGATACCTAATCAAGTTTCATCCATATACAGGAGTAGGGGACAAGATACCAGGAAAGACAGTAGGATCTTATGTGACAGAGAAGCTGTGTTTAGAATTCGTTCCTGAAGGGTCGTCCAATAGACAATTATTTTACATCACTTTAATTTATGGACACCTTTGCTACTAACAAATTGTTTTGCATTGGAACAATCCGAAGTGACAGAATTGAGAATGCTCCTTTGCAGGACTTGAAAAAGACATGTCGGGGCACTTACTGTGCCGTAAAAGGAAAAAAATCTGGGATTACTCTTGTTCGATGGAATGACAACAGTCAAGTAACCATGGTTACAAACTCAAAAAAAGACATCTTTGAAATTGGTAGTTGTAAACGTTGGAGCAGAGGAGAGAGGAAACAATCAGTCATCTTTCAACCAATTATCATAAAACTGTATAATAAAAACAGGGGAGGGGTGGATCTGTTTGACAAAATTCGAGCATTGTACCAAATTAGAATACGATAATAAAATGGTATTTGCCATACTTCCGCTTTTGCCTAAGTGGTAGTGCTGTCAATTTGGGAATGCTTTACCGTAATATTGAAAGCATTTTGCCTCTTGAATTTACTTGACAAATAGTTATATTACTTTTATCTGCTCTTGACATATCGACACGACAAGGGGTAAAACCAAGAACTAAAACACAAGTACTGATTGCCATTCGAATTGAACGAAAAGACTATCTAATAGACAGAATAGACAAGCGTAGGAAATGTGCATTTTGTGTAATATCCGTACAATTGGTTGCCCAAAATGCAATGTAGATCTTCATGCAAATGAATGCTTTGTTAATATCATATAATATATATATATATATATATATATATATATATATATATATATATATATATATATATATATATATATATATATATATATATATATATATATATATATATATATATATATATATAATAATAATAAAAATAATATAACTTTAGCAAAAAGTATCATTATCTAAATTTCGAGTTGTTGCAAAAACTAATGCCCACTGTGTTTAAAAAGACACGGTCTAAAAATCTAAGAAAGAGACATAATTTTTTAATTAATAATTCTTGGAAACTGACATTTCTAGGACTAAAATAGACTATATATATCAAAATTAAAAAAAAAATCAAACTTTTTTAATTTCGTGCATTAATGGGTTAATTAAACTGTATTATAAACAATTTTGACATCAATTTGTTATATACGCAGATTTTGAAATCACCATACAAAAAATACATGCTCGTCAACCAAATCTTAATGAATTTTATACTATTAACATACAGAAACATTAACTAAACAGTTGGTGTTGTTATATGAAATGTGATGTAGATGAATATTCAAAGTTCGAAATATATGAAGGAGAAAATTCATCTAAAACGTTTGCAGAATATTTAATTTCAGAAATGAAAAGGATTTATAAATTATTCGAAAATGAACAAACCAATGAATTTAACTTCAGAAGAAAAAATGAATCATCAAAATGCTAATCGTTGTTATGTATGTAAAAAAGAATTTACACAAGCTGATTTCAAAATAAGAGTTCATAATCATTTAACAGTATAATATGGAGGACCTCCTCATAGAAGCTGTATTTTACAAATTAGAATTCCCAAACTTATTCCGATAATAATGCATAAGGTATCTAAATATGAAACTTATTTATTCGTTAAAGAAATTGTAAGTACTGATGGTGAATTAAAAGCAATCCCTCAAACGGATGAAACTTATATAAGTTTCAGTCAGCTATATAAAAGTTGATGAAATAATAAATCCGATAAACATGGAATTGAAATTTATTGATTGTTATAGATTCACGTCCTCATCTTTAGCTAAACTGACATCAAATTTAGAAGATGAAAATTTAAAGAATTTATGTAAATATTTTCAAGATGAACAGTTTCATCTGCAGAAAAGTAAAGGAATTTATTCATATGATTGGATGGATGACATATCAAAATTTAATCATGAAAAGTTACCTAGCATTTTAAAATTTTATAGTATTTTAAATTAATGAACATATATCGAATGAAGATTATAAACATGCACAGAATATTTTGACAAAATTTAACTGTAAAACGTTTAGGAGATTTATCATATGTTGTATCTAAAATTCGGATACCTCATTATTATCTGATACATTTGAAAATTTTAGGAACAACGTGTCTAGACACTTATAAATTAGATCCTTCTCGTTATTTTACATCGCCAGGTTTGTCTTGGGATGCATTATTAAAAGAAATAAAAATGAAATTTTATTTGCTTACAGATCCAGATATGTTTTTAAAGGGAGAGAAAGCAATAAAAGGTGAAATAAGCTCTATAACTCATAGATATGCAAAAGCGAGTAATCTCAATATTCAAGAAAGGTTATGAAAAAAATAAACCTCATACAGTTCATTTCACTTATTTAGATGCTAATAATTAATACGGTTCTGCAATTGTATTTGCCTACGGAAAAATTAAATGGATGAAAAACGTTGACGATTTTAATGTTTTGAGGTCAGTGATAAATCTAGAAAAAGTTTCATATTTTAATAGAAGTTGATTTAGAATATTAAAAGGAAGTACACATTTTACATAGCGATTACCCATTAGCAGCGGAGAATATAGAGTTAGACAAAGTTTCAAAATTGATTCCAAACTTGAATAATAAAAATAAGAAATTTAAAACAGTGTTTGAATTTAGGATTGAAATTAACGAAAATTCATAGAATAATGGAATTTCATCAGAGTGATTGGATGAAACCCTATGTTGATCTTAGCACAAGAAAGAGAAAGCAAGCGAGAAATGAATTTAGAAAGATTTCTATAAATTAATGTTTAACTCCGAGCTTGGTAATACGATGGAAAATAAAAGAAACAGAGTCAATGTACGACTAGTTAAAAAAAAAACGAAGAACAAGCCCAGAAATTAGTAAATAAACCAAATTTTGAATCATAAACCTATATGTGTAGGGATGTTTATTTAGAATTAAGTAAAACTTTAATGTATGATTTTCACTATAATTATATTAAAATTAAATAAAATGTAAATGCGAAATTATTGCTTACATATACAGATTCGTTATGTTATTTTAAAAAAGAATGATGTTTATAAAGAACTGAAAAGGGATATAAAACTATTCGATATATATGATTACCCTAAAGATCATAAATTGTATTCAGAAAGGAGTAAAAAGGTATCAGGAAAAATGAAAGACGAAACGAATGGAAATCCGGTAAAAAAACTGTAGGACTAAGAGCAAAATTATATGCTTTTAAAATTATTGAAAATAAAGAGATTTAAAAACCTAAAGGGAGTAAAGAAAAGCGTTATTAATCAAACGATTAACATTGATGACAATAAAAAATTATTATTTGATGATGAAACTCTAAATAGGTAACTAAATTTAATACAAATAAAAACATAATTTGTATACTACACAAGTAAATAAAATTGCATTATCGAAAAATGATAAACGATATATATTAGAAGATAATATAAGCACATTAGTTCTAGAGCATCATAGAACATATTAGTTTTAAGTTAGTTGTAAGGAAAAAATAAAAAATATATAAAAGATATTAAGATATGAAAAATTATATAGTCATTACAAAGGGAACAGCGATTTGCGTCCCCCTTTGAAATATTTTTTTTTTATAAAATATAAACTAGCATTTGAAGAAATAATTTATGGGGCTCCCCACAGGGGCTTCATACAAAAATTTGATAGATCTTTACAGAATCAAACCATTTTCCTAAATGAATCAGTGAAAGTTAAGATAAATAAATATATGAAGAAATTAAATAAATTAAATAAAATAAAATAAAATTTTTTTTTTTTTTTTTTTTTTTTTTTTTTTTTTTTTTAAAAATATAATCTTGAGAATCCCTTGAGAAAAATTTTCAAAAAAAATACAATTTTTATAAATGAATCAGTGAAAGTTAAGATAAATTAACTTACGATGAAATAATGAAGGGGATGCCGAAACGGTACTCCTTTGAGAAAAATGTTCAGTTAAATGCAATTTTTTTTAAATGAATCTGATTAGTTATATTTAAATCAGTTTTTTTTAATAAATAGAGAACATTTCAATGCATTGAGAAAATGTAGAAAAGTGTTATCAGAAACATCGTTTCTTATTGCCTTTACCAAGTTGTAGATCTATAATTATTGGATAATCAGGATGCGAAAGAACAAGTTTAATATTAAGATTACTACTTCTAAACGGATGGTTAGATTATGAAAACCTTTTTATATTCCGAAAGACTTTACACCAGCCTGAATATAAACTTTTAAAATCTTGATTCGATAAAGGAAATAATAAAAATGAAGTTTCTTATTAACTGAAGAATGGAAGAGGAAATATTAATTCGTTTGCAAAAGCTTTATTAATAAATAAATGAAAACCGAAATATAATGTAAACTACTTTGAAGGTTCTGGAAATATTCCAGATCCAAAATATGAAAATAATGAAGAAAAATTTATTTGTGTTCAAGGATATTATGACTAATGAAAATCAAAGCAAAGAAGAAGATTTTTATACTAGAGGAAGACATAATAATACAAGCTCTATTTATATAAGTCAAAATTGTCATAAACTTCCTCGTCAAACAATACGATTCAATGCTTTTCTCTTTATTTTATTTTCAATTTCTAAATTAGATTTACACAATCTTTTGGTAAGAATTTCGAGTATTCTGTAACACAGTCTAGAAAGAATCATTCAGTTACATTGTAATAAATAAAAATTTACCACCAACAGAAGGAAAATATCAAGCAAATTTAAATCAGTTCTATATTCCAAAAAAAAATTTCTTCTTAAATACAACTCGAAAAGCTTATAAGAAAAATTTCATTGAGACTAATTCAATAAACTTAACTCTTGAAAATGAGAAATATATTAATGAATTGAAATTATTTTTGAAAACGAAAACTTGTTTGGAAATATTAAATTCAATGCTAAAGAAACTTCCTTTACCAGAGATGCATTTAAATTTAAATTATAATGTTCCATCGGAAAATACTGAAAAGCGGATCGTTTAATTAATACTGGAAAATATTCGTATTGCGGTCCATGTACGAAGTACAGAAAGATATAAAGGTATCAATAGTTTAGATAAGGCCTGTAAACAACATGATATAAATTATTTTAAAAATAAATCTACCAAAGATAGAAATGCAGCGGATGATTTATTAGCAAGACAAGCTAGTGAAATTGCTTCTAGATTACAATTAACCTCATTATGCACAAAAAGATACAAGATTAATAACGGAAATGTCATGGGAATGAAATCAAGATTTGGAATGGGTTTATCAAAAAACGCAAAAAATGAGCTCACGGAAATGTGCTCTGAAAAATTAAAAGAAATAAATTAAAATCCTCAGACTGGGATTTTCGGAGATACACGACTTAGTTCGAAAAAGTGGAATTATCTTCTAAGAATAGTTACAGATTGGTTAAGTCGTCAGAATGTATATACACTACATAAACCATATAAGACATAAATTTAAAAATAAGAAGGATAATTATGTCTAGTGTTGACGATCAAGTGGCAAGCTGATTTAGTAGATATGCAAAAATATAAAAATTAAAATAAAAATATAAAATATATATATTAACAGTTATAGATTTATTCAGTAAATAAGCTTGGGCTTTTCCTTATTAAAAATAAAACTGGAAATGATATTACGAAAGTCATTCTCAAAATATATTTAAAAAAAGAATTCCTAAAGAAAAATTCATTCGGATAAAGGACTTGAATTCATAAATAAACCAACTCAAGAACTATTCAAAAAAAATAGAATACATTGGTTTGCTACAGAAAATGAAACGAAAGCTCAGGTAGTAGAAAGATTTAACAGAACATTAAAATCTAAAATGTGGAAGTATTTCACTCAAAACAAAACGAAGAAATGGATTGATATTCTTCCAGATTTAGTAAAATTACAATACAAGTAATCACAGAAGTATTAAAATGACTCCTGAACAAGGATCTCTCTCAAAGAATAGCAAATCTGTGTACGAAAATTTATTTCCTTCTACTGAGATTCTAAACTTCAGACATCGAAATTTAAAACGGTTGATAGGGTGAGAATCAGCAGAAAATTCAAAGATTTTAGAAAAGGATTATCTTCCAAACTTCACAGAAGAAATATTTATAATTGCTGAAGTATTGAAAACAAATCCTGTAACTTATAAAATCAAAGACAGGAATAATGAAGTGATAATCGGAAGTTTTTATGAACAAGAAATGGTGAAATATGAAAGTGAATTATTTTGAAGTTTGTAAAAATATTAAAAACGGAATAAAGAGAAAATATCTGGTTAAAGTGGAAAGGATATAAAATACATCTTGGATAAATAAAAAAGACTTAACAGAAAGTTAGAACGTGAAACAGCTTCCTTCTTTGCTGTTTGCTCGTTTATTGAAACAGATATCCTATGTAAAACGGAACGCGAAAAAAACAAAAAAAAAATCTGTTTACTGTTTATCTGTTATGTTGCTTTTGTTTGCTATTTCTGTTTTTTTTTTAATCTCTATAATAAATGGCATATTTAAAGTAAATATTAAAATTAGAAAGATACTTCAGAAAAGATTTTTAAGATGAGAAATTAGGTGAACAAGATATCTATCAAGAAAATATTAAACGACTACAACCATTAATTGAACCCAATTAAGGATATAACTACACATCAAAAAGAAACTACTTCAAAGTCAACCAGCTATAACTACGAGTAGAACTCCTTCTAACTATTGAAGATGTACCTTCTTCTCAAAGTACATCTAAGTTTGATACATTGAACTTTGGAAAGATATCTGATAAGTATTTGAAAAAATATTTCCTTACAATAAATATGATAACGCTTTTGGTATTAAACCAATTGAAGGAAGTATTGATTTTAAATTATGTAATGAAATAGTTAAAATTGATGGTAATAATTTAATTTTTAATGGTCAAAAAATACATAGGTACTGAAGGTTTATGGAAACTCTTAACATTGAAAAATCCTAGTTGAGATGTTTCTAAAATTGATAATGATACTTAAAAGAAAATAATGATTCAAACCAAACGATAATTAAAGAAGATGGAACTATTAAATCTAACAGAAGTAATAATAATATGTAAAGTTTATAAAACCAATTTATAATCAATATAAATTGATTGATGAACTTAAGAAAACGGCATGAGAATTGCATCAGAGAGTAAGAACAACGAGAAGAAGCAGTATTGGAGATATACGGAGCTTTTTCGAAAAACAAGGTACAGGATTTAAATATTTACCTTCAAAATCCTAATGTGCTGACAATGTACTGACAAGTTATCATTTCAAATCCGCAAAGGGAATTTCAAATTTTGTTGTCATTAAGAAAGATTATCTTAAATAAATTTTCAATCAAGATTTAATCATATCGTCTGATATAAAATAAATTTAACTATTTAATCTGTTGATTATATATTGTTTCAATAGATCATTCGTGACTTTACTGCAGTGAAGAGTTCAATTGAATAAAACTTCTAGACGAGAGGAACTAGCTTACTTCTCTGGTTCCCGTGTGAGGAAATAAATATTTCTCAAGAAAAGAAGAATCTTTTCTATTATTAAGATCTGCCTGTGTAAGTTATTCTTCCACTATTGTGTTATTTCGCTTTAGAAGTTGTTCATAATCTCATTCTTAAACTAAGATCTGTCTTTTTATATCGCATTTACAGAGATGCTCTTTTGAGTACAAGTTAATCCTATGCAAATTTGGGAGAAACCAACCTTGACTCTTGGTTCGGATTATATCAAATTTATCTCCTGTTAATTCTGCAAAATATACCATCTTTGTTTTTATTAACTTTTCATTTCATATCCTAAATTTAATATATATTGATATATAATATATATATATATATATATATATATATATATATATATATATATATATATATATATATATATATATATATATATATAATCAGTGATTGATCTCATGTCATATTTTCTCATTTGCGGATGCAGATGCGGATGCGGATGCGGAAATTGGATTTTTGTCAAGTGCCGATGCAAATGCGGATGTTAATTTTGAAGTGGATGCGGATGATTCAAAATGCGGATGCGGAGCATCCTCATCAATAATATATATTATATATATATTATATATATATATATATATATATATATATATATATATATATATATATATATATATATATATATATATATATATATATAATATATAATATAAAATAATTTATAATAATATAAATAAAATATATATAATATATATATATATATATATATATATATATATATATATATATATATATATATATATATATATATATATATATATATATATATTAAAAATACTTTAAGAGAACTAAACAACTCGCTCTCTATTTTTAAAAAAACCACAAAACCACTCAATAAAAAAAAAAAAAACAATAAAAAGAATAAAAAGTTAAAATTAAGGGGAATTAACTAATTAGGAATTAACTGAAAAGGAATAAAAATTTAAAACGCACTATATTTCGGGGAACTACATCCCCACCTCTAATGCGATCAGCTTAAAAGAAAAGGTAAGACAGGAACGCAAAGTTTCTTGGTGCTAGCTTATAAAGAGGCAACGTAACGACAAAAAAATGAACAAACAGAAAGAAAAGACGCAGGCGCATAAATAATAAAAACACATAAACGAACTGACACAAACTAAAACACACAAACGAAGATGCACATCCTCTAACATACATGTAAACACACAAACTTTTATATACATACAAATACACACACACA
Source organism: Armadillidium nasatum (assembly GCA_009176605.1). Classification (NCBI taxonomy): domain Eukaryota; kingdom Metazoa; phylum Arthropoda; class Malacostraca; order Isopoda; family Armadillidiidae; genus Armadillidium; species Armadillidium nasatum. The sequence continues at coordinate 6,587 of SEYY01015208.1, read as the reverse complement.
CATATATACATACATACCCATATCCATATACATGATCATGCATACAGATACACATACATAAACATACATAAATAAATAAACATACATATATTACATATGCATACATAAAAATACATATACACATTTGCTCATGCATACATATACATAAATATTTACACATGCATACATTCATACAAACAACATACATACATACATTCATACATATAAACAAACATACATTTGTACATATATACATTCACATATACATACATACATACATACATATATATATATATATATATATATATATATATATATATATATATATATATATATATATATATATATATATATATATATATATATATATATATATATATATATATATATATATATATATATGTATATATGTATGTCTGCTGGTATATGTATGTGTATGTATGCGTATGTGTGTATTTATATGTATACGAATTCATATATGTGTATTTTTTTTATATATTTTGTGTGTATTTATGTGTATGTATGTATGTATGTATGTATATATGTATGTATGTTTATATGTATGTAATGTATGTATGTATGTATGAATGTATGAATGTGTATATATTTATGTAAATGTATGTATAAGTAAATTTGTATTTGTATTTTTATGTATGTATATGTAATATATGTGTGTTTATTTATTTATGTTTGTTTATGTATGTGCCTATGTATGTGTATATGTATGCATGATCATGTATATGGGTATGTGTATGTATGTATATACATATGTGTTTGTGTGTATTTGTATGTATATAAAATTTTGTGTCTTTAAATGTATGTTAGAGGATGTGTATCTTCGTTTGTGTGTTTTAGTTTGTGTCAGTTCGTTTATGTGTTTTTATTATTTATGCGCCTGCGCCTTTTCCTTCTGTTTGTTCATTTGTTTGTCGCTTCGTTTCCTCTTTATAAGCTAGCAACAAGACTGTTTGCGTTCCTGTCTTAACTTTTCTTTTAACCTGATCGCATCAGAACAGGGGGATGTAGTTCCCCGAAATATAGTGCGTTTTCAAATTTTATTCCTTTTTCATCTATTTTTGGCTTTAGCACTTAGTTAATTCCCCTTAATTTTAATTTTTTATGATTTTTATTTTTTTATTATTTAATATATTATTATATATATTATATATATATATATATATATATATATATATATATATATATATATATATATATATATATATATATATATATATATATATATATATATTATATATATATATATATATAGATATATATATATATATATATATATATATATATATATATATATATATATATATATATATATATATATATATATATATATATATATATATATATATATATATATATAATATATATATATATATATATATATATATATATATATATATAATATATCAACGTTCAAAATCTACTGGTTCTATAATTTCCATTCTCACAGATTTATGGTCTTCTGCCTTAATTAAAGACCATGAAGAGGCTTCAGTGGTGGCGCTTGACATATCTAAGGCATTTGACCGGTATGGCATGCGTCACTGCTTTCTAAGCTCCCCTCGGTTTTCCTTCTAACTTCGTATATTTTTT
>SEYY01015206.1:2500-17056 GCA_009176605.1 Armadillidium nasatum | reverse complement strand
CATCTATTTCTTTCCGGAAAAAAATGAAAAATTTATTCTCCCGCAGACCAAAAACTATTCTTATACCTGCTCTTTTGACAATAAGAAAAATATTATTATTAATAGACGATTTTGATTGTATTTTTCCTTCTCACCTTTTCCAAATCATTTATACCTGGCATCGTAATCTCTCCTGAAGATATGATTTTTACTCTATAATGGCTTAATATCAAAAACACATTTGGCTATCATGCAGCTATAAAATCTTCATAGAAAGTAATGGGTACAAATTTTCCTGTCCATTGTGTTCTTGGTGTCTCCTTTTATCATAATCTTTCTTGGACTAATAACGTTTCCATCACTTAATGAACTCTTAAAGGACGTGTTCTGGGGAGCTTACAGAATCTCATCACCTTGCTTGCCTGTTCTGTTTAGAAACATAGTCCATACTTGTATCCAGTATGAACCACACATTTTGGGTCGTTCCTCACACAGCTCTGTTGGCATATCATATCAACAACAACTCTAACACATTGATTCTCTCCAATCTTTTTCTGACTAACTATTGCAACACTTTCGTCATATTATCATTATTCTCAATTATCTATCTGCAATCTTGTACTTTCTTTGAGGACGCTCCAGTAACTCTTTTCAGACAGTCTCATCTTTTCTGTCCAGCTATGGCCATTCCTTAATTTACTGGGATAAAGTTTGAAAACTTACATTTATTTTACCCACTTTCTTTGATCTATACACTTTCAAATGCTGTATGCATTGGCAAGCCAGCCAATGATTACTTAATACATTCTGATATATCTTTTCTCTGGTGAGTTTTCGTGCAGATTATTTTACCCTTTTTAACCCGAAATCTGAAACAGAATTTAACCAAAAGAAAAAAAGTAAAGTTACCTTAATGCCAAAGGTAAAAGAGAACCAGACTCTAAATTTATGGTCAAATGAAGAGACGGCAAGAATTGAACTTTACAATCACTGCTCAGATAGTCTGCGTGTTTTCCATCCATATCTTTCAATTCACTAAAATATAAACAATTACGTATATATATATATATATATATATATATATATATATATATATATATATATATATATATATATATATATATATATATATATATATATATATATATATATATATATATTACCTTGATAATCGCAACATTGTATATGGAGGAGATGAACTTCCAAAATTATTTTGACAACTGGTAAATGTATTTTGCACTTGTTCATGTTTTATACTAAGGTGTAATGCTTCTAAAATTTTCAGTCTCCTAACTATATATATATATATATATATATATATATATATATATATATATATATATATATATATATATATATATATATATATATATATATATATATATATATATATATATATATATATATATATATATATGAATTTTACATTCATTTTATATCAATTTGTTCATTAACTTATTCTATTATCATAAAAAACTTTCTTCCAATGATTCTTAAGTTGCTTAAAAACCTTTTTATTTCGAAAGTTTTATAATTTTGAGGAAGTGAATGTTAGAGTTGGTAAGTCCACTTAAACTACAGTGTTTTAAGAACTTGTTCATCATGGTGAGGTGATTTTGTAACTTCCAGATTAGGTGGATAATCAAATGGAGGAAGATCTAGAGAAGCATTGAGAAAGTAGGATGCTTTCCCTGACTAGGTCGTCAGTTTTTACACATCCATCTTTACGAGGATTAGTTACTAAATAAATTAAGTTCACCTTCGTTACCGAAGGTTTACATCAATCTTTTTCTCTATACTCTCCTATGTTGCCACAAATTTCAGTTTTTTTTCATTAAAAACGTTCGTATCCCTATACGATGGGGGAAACTTTTCAATTGCTTCTAAAAATAAGATCCACAAAAAGATATGATTCATATGAGTCAATCACTCCCTCACAGGTTAAAATCACTGTCCAACACTCAAAAAATATTCACTCAATAATAATAATAATAATAATAATAATACCTCATCATCTAATAATGACCACGAAACTTTGGCCGAGACGCCTGATAAGTTTGACCCTTCTTTTTCTATTCCATTTTCAATTTCTTCTCTTATGCTTGAGTCAATATCAAATACACTTTCTTCTCTCTTCATATCTGTAACATGCCAGCTTCCTCCACATCTTTAAAATAAAATGGAAATTTAAAAAATAAAATTAAAAATTTAAATTTATAAAAAATTCTTTAAAGAAAATCATGATAACTTACTCTGGAAACCTTTTCATAATACTTAATACGCCCAAACCATTCCATCTTTGGGCACCTTGGAGCTCCTCGGAAGTAAGACCAACGATCTGCAAAAATTGAACTTTGCCCAAAGGGGTGTTCTGGGGAGTAAGTTGAAGATCTTCACATATTAGCATATGTTGAATTTTCGAATCACTGTTATCTAAAGCCGTGTGCCATGATACATGATCTCCAGCACAAAATATCGAATCTATATGAGAAATTAATAATGTCTGTATACAATTTTTTTTGTTCATAAAATGCTGAATACAGTTTTGTAATACTTCTAATTTGTTTACTTTTAATATATATATATATTAGTGATGGATCGGATGTCATATTTTCCAATTTGCGGATGCGGATGCGGATGTTGAATTTTGAAGGGGTGTGCGGATGCGGATGCGGATGTTGAATTTTCGAAAGTGCGGATGCGGATGCGGATTTTGAATTTTCGAAAAGTTCGGATGCGGATGCGGATGCGGATGTGTTAATTTTGATGAGGATGCGGATGCGGATGTTATTTTGTATATATATATATATATATATATATATATATATATATATATATATATATATATATATATATATATATATATATATATATATATATATATATATATATATATATTTCACTATCACCTTTCCCACTTTCGTGAGGTGGTGCCCGCCACAATTCCCTTACAAACATAACTATTCTTACCTTTCAACGCTTTCACCACCTCCCTCCATCTTTGTCTCCACAAATCTTCTACCCTCGTCTAAACTCAAATTCCTTCCATCAAAATCACTCTCACTCCATCCATCCATCTCCACTTCGGCCTTCCTCTCTCCCTACCCTTCCCCTATCTACATCGGATCTACGTACCTTGCCAACCATTCTGTTCTCTTTCATTCTTCACACATCTCCAAACCATTTTAGCACATCCTCCTCCTCTCTATCAATTACACCCTTCTTCCATTTACACATCTCCCTTATTCTTTCATTTCTAATCCTATCAATATTTCTCAATTTATATATCGCTCTCAAATCTTTCATCTCAAAGACATTGAAACTTTTTCTCGACTGAGCACTTATCGTCTATGTTTCACACACATACAATACAGAAGGTGAACACATACATTCAAACATTCTTATCTTTATTTCTTTCGAAATTTTTCCTTTCTTCCATACTTTTCTTAGGCCCCCCAATACTTTCATTCCTTCTACCACTCTTTTCTTTATTCCTTTTTCCGTCCCACCCTTACCTTCCACCCAACATTACTAGATATTTGAATTCATTCACCTCCTCAAGTTTCCATTCTCACACTTCTACAAACCAATTCCTCCCTCCACATTTCCTCATCTCCACCTCCAATCCACATAACTTTATTCTTCCACATTTCTCAACGTAATACTCTTCCCTTCTCTCTATTTTTCTAAGTAAACCATTCATCAATAGATTAAATAACATGGAGATATTACAACCCCTGTCTCAATCCCACTCCTATGCTAAACCAATCCGATAGTTCTCTCTTCACCCTCACTCTTGATCTACAATTCGCATATATATATATATATATATATATATATATATAGTGATGGATCGGATGTGATATTTTCTAATTTGCGGATGCGGATGCGGATGTCGAATTTTGGAGAAGTGCGGATGCGGATGCGGATGTTGAATTTTTGAAATGCGGATTATGCGGATGTTGAATTTAGTGCGGATGCGGATGCGGATGCGGATATGTTGAATTTTCGAAAATGCGGATGCGGATGCGGATGCGGATGTTGATTTTTTATGTTCCGCATCCGCGCATGCGGATGCGGATGCGGATGCCATACTATATATAATATATATATATATATATATATATATATATATATATATATATATTATATATATATATATATATATATATATATATATATATATATATATATATATATATATTATATATATATATATATATATATATATATATATATATATATATATATATATATACCTTCTAATTTATTGCCTTAATATAGCTAATATTTAATCAAAATTAAATAAAAAACAAGCTAAAAAAATTAACTGTTATTCAAACGAAAACCAAATATATTATACTTGAACTGTAAAAAAAAGTATATTTTAAAACCTCAATATTAATTATAAGACTTTTACATTTATTTACATATTAATTGATGCAAAACGTGTAACCTGTTTGGAATAAATATCTGGCTAAGTTCTGCATTAAAGTGGCTGGCCAAGTTGGTGGAGACTTTTCCCCTTCTTCGCATCTCACTCTCATGGTTAGCTCGAATCCAAAGCCACTTGGAAGATTTGGCTCAGAAACTTCATGAACTCTCCCATCACCATGTAAGTCAGACAGACCAAAACTAAAAAAAAAAGAAAATAAAAATCATTAATCTTAGTCATAAAAAGTGAGCAGTCATTGGTAATCATATTGAATGATGAAGGAAAGAATGAGTCACGAGTAATTTTCAGAACGTAAAGGTATGTCAAGTAAAGATTATGAATTTCATCTAGCATTTTATCTAATCAATCAAGAGATATGTCCTGAGCAATGAACATAACAAAAAAACTGCGGACCTTATTAAAACAACAATAGCTAATACAATTATTAAAAGATCAAGCCTCAAAATTATTTTTTAAAATTCTAAAAGTTTTGAATACCGCCTCTGCTCTTAACTGAAATTCACGTGTTTGAGAGATCCAAAAGCATTAATAGTTGGTATTGATATTGTGTGAAAGCTTCAAAAAACATTAGGCCAATATGGAATGAAGGTTGCTGCCAAGGGATGGTATAATAAAAATTAAGAGGATTTATTATAATGGTTTAAGAATATACGAACATAAGAAATATAGAGAAAGAACAGTAAGAAAGCACAAGGGAACTATCCCACTATAATAAAGTATTGAGCAGCTATTCACAACATGGGGCTCATGATCACATATATGGGGGGCTGCAGTGAGCCACAAAAAAATAGAACAAAATGTACAAAAAAAAAAAAAAAAATGTTTCAAGTTCTTTCACATTTGCTTACATTAATTAAAATGTAAACAAAGCCTAAACGGCATAAAATTCATACTTCTTAAATTTATTTATTTTTTTTTTTTGAATGAATATTAAAAAACGATCTAAAACAATTTTATTTTCATTAAATATCTGCTGTGAATATTTAAAATTTATTAATCACCTGTACAATAAGTATTTGAATCTCCACTTTTGAATTTGACACCTGCTATAATAATAATCAGTCATATTTGATAAGCATCTCAATTTGCACTTTTGAATGTGACACATCCTAGGCATAAAAGGTAATTTGGAGATCGTAAGGTTATTAACTTTCTGTTTTGGCTTTTATGGGAGGGTCACGAAGCTTAAGAGTCTGAGAAACGCTGTGTAGAGGATAGTGATAGTTGAAATGCGAAAAGTAAAGGGGGGAGAGCTGATGAGTATAATGTATACTCATGAAGATGATTTTTATTATGAATGTAATAAAGAACTTAAAATATAAAAAATAAAAAGCAAATTTTTTTTGAGAATTAACTGTCAAAGAAAAAAAAAGTATAAATTTAAATATATTGTCCCAGTTTGTGTGACAAGAAAATGATGGAACATAAATAGAATCATATTAATTATATAAATATATATATATATATATATATATATATATATATATATATATATATATATATATATATATATATATATATATATATATATATATATTATATATATATATATATATATATATATATATATATATATATATATATATATATATATATATATATATATATATATATATATATATATATATATATAATATATATATATATATATATATATATATAATTAAAAATAATTTGATGAGAGAGAAAAAAACGAGCTGACAGAAGACAATATGAAAATTACGGTAAACGTAAGCAAACACACATGACTGACAGCTACATTTAAAATGGAGTGATTTTAGGGTTGTTTTCAAGGTATTAACAACCAATGATACAATAAAATTTATTAAAATAGAAAAGAAAGGTAAAAGAACTAAAGGGAATGTCAAAACATCAAGGTAAATGAAAGGGTATTGAGAAGGTATATGCTGACGCATCTTTTGGTTATATATATAAGAAGAGAAATGGCAGATTAATTACATCTCTTTCAAATAGGAATAGTAATAAGCATTCAATTTTAGCTTATTATGTTACAGCAATTGGTCTAAAGATAGAATGGAGCCTTGTGAATGTCTGACCACCCCCCCCCCAATGTTCTTGTATTGAACATTCAATCTTGTATGAATGAATTTTCTATTCACAATTAAAATGAACAGAATAAACAATGTTAAGACATCAAGGTAGAGTGTTTATCTTTAATGCAGAATTTATAATTAAAAATATATATTCATATATATTTTATTAAATGTCGCTTATAAAAAATACACTTGCCTTACATAATGCCAATGAGGTGAAATATTAAGAGATGGATTACCAGCGTTGTAGTACATACTGATATAATCAAGAGGATCAGGCCCTCCTAACCTGTGAAATAAAGAGTGAGATTAATAAATGTATCATTCAATCTTAATCTAATAACAAAAATTGATTTCAAGAACCTAGACCCATGAATAGTCAATCAAATCAAAAAAATAACTAACTTAACACATGTAAATGCCAGTTGCTTCAATTTTTAATTACTATAATTTATTAAAACATGTTTTAATTAATAAAATATTTTGAAAATACTTTAAAAATTTTATAAGGCACAAGCACAAAAAAAATAAAAAATAAAAAATAAAATATCAGAGAATTCGCTATATACAAAATTTCGTCTTTTTAACTCAGTTGAAAATTTGACTAATATATCCAAGTAACTATTCTAATGAAAGGTGTTTGGATTACTTTCAACCTCTATCTCAACCTCATGGGATTCATCAAACAATCTCTTGTGTTTTTTAATTCTTTTAGATAGATCCTCACACTAAAATCATGAAAGTCACCTCATAAATTTAATTTTTTCAAAATCACCTTTGCGTCTACTCTAGTTACTGACTGTTCAATCACATCTTCATTTATATGTTTTAGGGCCTTAATCATGGCTTCAAAATTCACAATTTAAACTTTTAAAAGCTTCTGCCGGAGCTGACCATTAGTTCCACTGTGTATTTAAAAAGAAAGATTACCTGATCAACGTGTAAAATGCTCCTATTGACACAGTAGAGCCTGTGAAAAAATTGTAAAGATGCTGTTGTAGTTCAAAAAATGATACAGTTAGCCTGCAAGCACGTTGAAGCGTCCAGATCCCACTAAATTAAGGAGAATGGGCTGAACAAATTATGAAAAATGCTAATGGATTGAACTCTTAAATTTCTTGCTTGCAGGCCAGAATATATCCCTCGACATATTAGCAGAATTGTCGTATAGGTTTGTCCTCGACAAGTTACTTATATCTAATGTGCAAGAGAGAAAAATTATCACTTCATCAGTTAGTTCTTTAACAGTATGACCAGGATTTTTCAAGAATCAAAAAAATCGTTCTTCAGGAAAACCTTCTTTGCTTACAAATCTAATAATAAATACCTAACTGATCATTAAGAGTTTTGTCCGGTGTGGAATTGACTATAATTGAAAATATTTGGAAACTTTCATTTCTTTCACTATTACATTGATGACCGTATCGGCCATAATCTGAATAAGTTCCTCATAAGTGTTAAAACATAAGTATGAAGTCTTACCTTTCCAGAATTTCCATATTGGGATATGTGGTTTTTTTTTAAAAAAGGATCAAACTCTACAATAAGCTCCAAACACATCATGAAATTTGTATTTTTTAGCAGAGCCAAACACTTCGTCATCACCTCTGAAAGCTAACCATCTCGAGGATAGTTTTTTAATAACAGCAACTACTCTTTGGGTTATTTCAATATTTCACTTCCTAATTGAGATAAGAGATGTCTATCAACTCTGCTTAGTTCATTATCCCACCTTTTAAACTTTAACATACAATTGCGATGAAAATTCTCGTGTTTCTGTCAATCACTGAGTGGCATGTTTCCAATCATTAAAGTCATCTGTTACAAATTGTGATGCAACTATCCCTCCAAAAAGTTTACATAGACCACAAACACACACCCTTGGCTGCAGGAAATACACTTAAATAATTTCACGTTTCACAACGTCTCCATTTAAAAGTTTTCACTCAAATAAAAGCTTTCATTAAGAATCTATTTTGTCTGGGTATATTCTCTTAGAATTTGAAGAAATTAGTCTAAATTTTGATTGACGCCATTTTTGGCAAAGTAGTCTCACGTGACGTCAATTGATTTTCCAAAACAATGGATCATTGTTTGGTATTTTCATTTTCTAATACTATCATTTGCAGGATTTCTAGTTTTAACAATAGTGTTACAAGAAGATGGACACATGTTTCAAAATTCACAATATCAGTTTTCACTTTGAACGGTTGAAGTAACACTGTCAAGTCCGTTATAGCACTAAAAGTTTCTGCGGAAGAAGGAATCTATCTGGCCTCGGTGTTTGAGACAACTTCATTTTCCTTCCTCTTTTTCATTTTCCTTCAGCCATTTGCTACTTTACAGTATTCTTACCCACTAAATCATTTTCTCCCATCTATTATATACAAATTGTATACATACTTTTATAATAGTATTTTAATTACTCATTCAAATTGCATATTTCATAAAAATAATCAAAATAAAAATGAATGTAAAAAAATCACACTGGTAAACACTATGGCAAAAACTCAACGCAAAACCTAAACCTACAGAAGAAAAAGTGATACTAGCGTTATACTGATTTTTCAGCATAGCCAGAGTTAAGATATATTATTCATTAATTGACACAAGCAGAAAAGAAAAAATTATACTGGCGAAGCTCAATCTTGAGAATGTAGGATGCTCTGAAGATATAGTATATATATTATATATATATATATATATATATATATATATATATATATATATATATATATATATATATATATATATATATATATATAATATATATATATATATATATATATATATATATATTATATATAAAAGAGCGAGAGTGGGAAAGACCAGAAGGGATAAACAAAGAAACAATAAGGGCAATACTGAATAAAATGGATGCAGCCAGACTGAGGTAAGTAGGGAAATCTGGAGGATGCAGGAGGGGAGAGTTGCCAGGAAGAGATGTGAATGGAGACCGGGGTGAAAGAAACCAAAAGGAAGACCTAGAAAGAAATAGAAAAACTTGGTGGAGGAGACATGGAATGCCATTGAAGCAGGAGGTTTAGAAGACAAGTTGAAGAGAGTTGACCCTGCTGACAAGGTATTGACCCTTCATGGAAGCTGTTTAGTATAATATATATATATATATATATATATATATATATTATATATATATATATATATATATATATATATATATATATATATATATATATATATATATATATATATATATATATATATATATATTATATATATATATATATATTATGCTTTTCAAAATCGAGTTTCAACAGTATAATTTTACTGCTTTAAAACTTTATAAATATAACACTTCTTAACATTTGCCGCCCTCGTCCCAGGCCAAAATACAGCAGCTATATATATATATATATATATATATATATATATATATATATATATATATATATATATATATATATATATATATATATATATATATATATATAATATATATATATATATATATAGTATATATAGTGATGGCGCGAAGCTTCGAAATCACAACTGCAATTTTTATTAAAAAAAATAATAATCACACCAATTGCAACTGCAGTTATGGAAATTTCTAAAATCGCAACCTCATTCGCAATCACTCTTATGGAAATGCAGTTTTGCTTATCGCAACCACTCTTATGGTAATGCAGCTTTTGCTTGAAATAATAGAAGAAAGTTTAATTTTTGCTTATCACACAGTATTATATATATATATATATATATATATATATATATATATATATATATATATATATATATATATATATATATATATATATATATATATATATATATATATATATATTATATATATATATATAAGAAAGAGAGAGGAGTCAACAATGCATGACTCATATTTAGTTTATATGAGTTGCAACTGATGCTAATACCAAATTTAAGAAGACCCCTCAAGGCCTCAAAAATTTCGAAATTCTCTCAAAAGTCTGCCATATATATATATATATATATATATATATATATATATATATATATATATATATATATATATAGTATATATATATATATATATATATATATATATATATATATATATATATATATATTATATATATAACTTGCTCTAAGATTATGATTCTTGCAAGTGTTAAGGGAAATGTTTCCAGATCAAATAATCTCAATCCATTACACAGTTAAAAGGCCACCCGTTTCATGACCTATCCCTGTGTGATTTTTGTTCTGTGAAGATACTTAAATCACAAATGTATACTCATCAGCCCCAAATTCTTGACACCCTTAAGGTTGCTATTCAGCAAGAATGTGTTGCTATAGCATCCAACAAGGCCTGTTGAGCCACAACAACCTTTAGAAATCAACTCCAGGTGTGTACAGATATTGACATCCAAAAATTTGGAAAATGTGATCTTTAAAACAGTATTGAATGATATTTCATATGTAAAAAATAATATTTTGATCATCTTAAACCATTGTTGTTTCATTTACCTTGGAATTTTTTTTTATTTTTATTTATATTATATATATATATTATATATATATATATATATATATATATATATATATATATATATATATATATATATATATATATATATATATTCCTTTTATAATTAAATCATCAATTAATGCGAGTTTAAAGGAATTTCTGGCAAATTTTAGCTGGATATTGGATAGTAAAAATTGGACATCCAGTATCCAGCACATTTTCTATCTACTTCATCCCCATTTACTGCTAAAAAATCATTCATATTTTTTAATTGACCCCTATAAAGATTTCAATAAAATTTTTTTCCTTAATAAAATTTTTGCATTCCACAATAAAAATGATTTACCCAACATTCTTAGAATTACTTTTACGACTAAATGGGTGAGACAAAAAACTCTTAACAAAATAACAAAAAAAAAAAAAAAAAATTTTTTTTTTTTAAATAACATCTTTGCGACTCAAATTTCTGTTTATGGTAACTTTTTGGCCAATCATGAGTATCACCATTTTAAGAGGAGGCAGTGGACTATCTTACACATTTTAACGAAAAGAACCTTAAGGATGTAATTCAGAGTGCTAGATTTAATTTTACATGAATGAAAGATTAGTAATTAATATTTTCAATTTCAAAAAAAAATAATATAATATATATATATATATATATATATATATATATATATTATATATATATATATATATATATATATATATATATATATATATATATATATATATATATATATATATATATATATATATATATATATATATATATATATATAAAGCTTCTGAGGTATTTCAGATTTTAAGGGGAGGAAAACTTTGCTAAATTCTTATATTCAAATGATAAATACAGTTCAAAATACAACCTGTTATATAAATATAAGAAATAATTGTTGGTAATTTTTTAATGAAATTTCTTAAATTTGATTTCAGAAACATTCACTTGTAATTAAAAAGGAATGAATATCAATACAAAATGCTGTTATTGGTGATTCTTATATAGGTTATTAATATGACTTCATTTTTCGTATCTAAAAATTTTTTGTCCACAAATATTTCGGTTGAGGTCAAATTTTGACCTCAAAATTTTGTCTATAAAATCTGCTTTTTCAAACTAAAACTTATATATTTAGAATCATATATTAAAATGTATACAAATTTTTTTACTTTGTGATTTTTCTCCCCGAAGTTAAGGAATGCCTAAAAACAATGAAGACAAACCTTAACCTCAAAATTGTTGGTCACAACTTTTGAACCAATGATCAGATTGACCTCGTATTTTTAGAAATGCTTTCCTGGCCAAAAATCATAATATCCAGAAAATTTTAGCAAAATCTTTGGTGGAAGGGTGTTCGGATTTGATTATTTTGTAAAAAAGTGTCTCAAATATTCTTTTCATCTAATAGTTCAAAAAAAGGTCTCTCACTCTTATTACTTTGGCAATGAAAAAACTCATCTAATCAAAAAAAAATTATATTCTAACATACCAAAATAAAAATTTTGAAAGAGAAAATTACTTCTACAAAATGAAATACTAAAGAAAATAATGAAATGATGGGGTGGGGGGTGGGGGAAAAAATGCTAAACTAAAACATTAATTATGTACTATATATCGATAAATTACATACATAATTTAAAAAAATATATTTTTTGCATTTAATAAGAATAGCAAAATTGACAATGAACAAAAGCCATAAACCATTTTTATTGTATCCTAGGTGAATATGGAAAGAAGAAGAAAAAAAAGCTTTAAATTGAATAGCACTTACAGAAAAAATAGTGTCCTTGATATAGGTCATATCCAAAATAGGTGTGGTTTCACCAACTACTGATTTGACTGATTCTAATAATTCTTCATTAGTGAGAGCGAAATCAATTTTACACCCATCTTCCAAGTCTTTCTGGTTATGAATGATGGCTCCACCAGCTGAGAGCACCCTTTTTTAAAAATAATAATAAATGATGAAAATAATAATCATAATAACTTGAACAATTATCATTACCCTCAATTGCAATGTGGGTTAGAAAACTTTTTTTAAACCATTTACATACATAAAAACTGGCAATAGCATTTTTTTTGTATATATTATATATATATATATATATATATATATATATATATATATATATATATATATATATATATATATATATATATATATATATTATATATATATATATGGGAAAAGGGGGGGAGCCATTTCACCCTTGGGGCTATTAAGCCAACTGATATTTCTGTTTCAATAGTATTTATCAACTCGTTTACATAGATTATCTATTCATTAACTAACTTTTGAAGATAAAATTTTTTAATTAGAAAAAATAAAAAATAATTAGAGCATAGGGAGTTTTAGAACCAATATGAACTTTGGCTATTGTGTATATTAGAGTTTATTAGGTATTTTGAACAGTTACGCTATAGAATATTGAAAATGGCTGCTTGGCAAGGATGGACTATATTGTCCAGAAGGTGAACGAAGTAACCCTATATTTTAAATTTAGATTATTAGCAGAAACACAAATTTTAGATAGATATATATTATCTTTACGAAACTGGTGACTAAATGTTATAGATACCATTAAAGATGTTACACCAAAAGGACATCATCAGATTACTCACATTTCATCACTAGAAAGATAAACTATGATGACAATGTGTGGAATAATATAAGCTAATTGCAACAATTTTCCACCATGTCTCATATTCATAAGAAAAAGATTTAAAGAGCAATTAATGATGGGAAATGCCCAAGATGGAAGCTTTGGTCTTATAAATTCTTCTAGTTGGATGACTGCTGATTTATTTTTACAAATTTTAGAGCACATCAAGAAGAATATCAGAGCAACTGAAGAGAATAAAATATTATTATTAAAAATGGACAACTGATAGTCACTTTTTGTAGAAGGAATTGAACATGTTAAACCAAATTGCATTATATTACTAATAATCACTTCACACACACAAGTTTCTCACATTCTTTGACGAATGTGTATTTGAACCCTTTAAGAGTCATTACTCTCAAAAAGTAAATTTATGGCATATGAACAACCTTGGAAAAGTGTTAATTAAACATCTTTTGAGTTTCGAAAAATAATAGTTGAAAGTTGGGAGAAAGCTGCAACTCTGAAAATATTAAATTAGGATTTCGCAGCACAGGAAGTTATCCACTTAATCAGTATGTGTTCAAAGAACACAAATTCATCCCTACTGCTGTGTTGGATAAGCCCTTCGAAAGTACAATTTCAGATAAAGAAGAACCCAGAAAAAAAAGCTTTACAACAAACGGAAAAATTTCATCCTATGAGGATGAAATTTTTCCATTTGTCATAACCTCTTCCAAAATTTTAAAAATACAACAGATACTAGCAGACGAGGGAGAAAGCCTGGAAAAAGTAGAAACCTAAACCAGAAAAAGTACTTGAAATCGAGTGTTCTGCAACAGTAAAAAGGAAGTTGATTATGCCAGTTACAAATTTAAAAAGAAAACCACTGCAAGGGTTCATGTAAGACATAAGTTTCTGTGAGGATACAGTCTATGATTTTATAGAAAATTCTTCTGAAATATCTGATGAATTTGAAGATATAGTCAGTGTTTTTGATA
>SEYY01015204.1:10000-15000 GCA_009176605.1 Armadillidium nasatum | reverse complement strand
TCGATAGAGTCTGGCACAAAGCTTTGATTTCAAAACTTCCCTCTTTCGGAATCTATCCTTCTCTCTGATTTTCTTTCCGGTCGTTCTATAGCAACTGTTGAAGATGGCAATCGTTTTTTCTTTAAATCTATTTATAGTGGTGTTCCGCAAGGATCTGTCGTATTCCCAACACATTTTCTACTTTTCATTAACGATCTTCTCTCTGTTACTTCATATCCTTTTCCCTCCTATGCTGATGACTCCACCCTTCATTACTCATTTGAAAGACGCACCTACAAACAGAGTTAATAGATGCAAGGAAGGTAGATTGGAGCAGCTGACCTCTGTTCTATCTCTCATTTCAAATTTGGGCAGAGAAAACATGGTCATTTCCAATACCACCAAAACTCAATTCCTCCTTCTCTCTACTCAACACAATCTTCCACACAACTATGATATCTTCTTAGAAAACGCACATCTCAAACCTTCAAATTTCCTTAATATTGTTGTTTCTTTTTCTCTTGGTCTTTCTTGGAAAGATCGCATTACTTCTTTTCTGAAAAAGCTTCTAAGAGGAAAGGTGTTCTGAGGCTCCTTCAGAATTCTTCTCTCCGTCTCAATTGCTTGCTCTTATTAGGGATGTTGTTCTCCCCTGTATTGAGTATGCATCACGCATCTGTGGAAGTGAAATCTTCTTGAAAAGATGCAGTCTTCGGCATTTCGTCTTATCAACTCTTATACTCTCACTAATTCTCTCCAGTCTCTTTCTTCCTGTCGAATTGTTGCAGTAGTCTGTCTCTACTATCACTATTACAATGGACACTGCTCTTCTGAAATCTCTCCTCGCATACCTTCTACATTGAGAAGTGCTCCTACGACCCAATTTCCTACACAGTCTCTTAATTTCTCTGTCCAACTCTCTGACCAAAGACTTAACCGCTATGCTAAATCTTACATGTACTTTCTTGTAAAGTCTGGAACACACTCCTTTCATCTATTTTCCCAACTTCCTATGACTTACACACCTTCAAACAATATGTTTCAAGACATATCGGCCTTCAATTTGACCAGATTTCCGATTTTCTCCCAAACTCTGGTGGAAATTTTTGTAGGCCTCAGTTCTTTGCCCACCAGTGATATATATATATAAATATATATATATATATATATATATATATATATATATATATATATATATATATATATATATATATATATATATATATATATATATATATATATACGAAGCAAAATGTTGGTTAAATATGGCAAATTAAAAAGACATAATCAAACTCTCCTTTTAATTATTAATATTTGAAATTTGGAAGATCATTTTTCCAATTTTAATTTTCCGAAGTGACCTCCAGCCATTGAAAGGTAGGTTACTTTTATTAATAACGAGATGACTACTATTTTTCAATGTATCTCTTTTGGTAATTTTCCAAATTCACACCTGTTTTACATTTTTACGAAACTTAGAGTATATATTTGCAATATGTTAAAAAGAAATGATTACATTTTTAAAACATCAGAAATATATGAAATACAGAAAAAAAATCACTCATAAAATTTAAACATACGATTTTTGCCTCATAAAAGCAAAATAAGAGAATCAGTATTGCTGCCAAAATGACCAGCAATTAATGCGAGAAATTTCTTATGATGATAAAGCGTTACCAATGATTTGGACGTTTGATTCTTTTTCAAAACTTATGATTTAAATTATAATTTGAAGTTATTTCAGTTTGTCTGAAAATTTCTTCATACTAAAACTCGAGTGTGCATAATATATACTTTAATTTTTTCTTATCTTTTTTATCCACCACAACTCATGAGGCATTTGGTATAGGGGTTAGAGCTCCCGGTTAATATATGTTCAGGTGCCATGCACTTACAAAAAAAAAATTAAAAAATCGACATTTTTATTATTTTCACTTCTCACCACTCTCCTTACTGTTTGTGATATCAATTATCAATGAGAAGTTTCCATGTTTTCCGATATATACTATATATATATATAATATATATATTATATATATATATATATATATATATATATATATATATATATATAATATATATATATATATATATTATATATATATATATATATATAATATATATATATATATATATATATATATATATATATATATATATATATATATATATAATATATATATATATATAATATATATATATATATATATATATATATATATATATATATCTACAATCTACAACCTCTCCCAGGAAGGGTTTTCACCCTGTCAGTGGAACCAGCATCTTTCGCCATCTGCTTGAAGAAGTTCTCCCAAAGCCCTCTAAAAGATCCTGTTTTTCGGCTTGTTGGTCTCCATGCCGGTCCATAAGTCTTAACCAGACTCTCAGGTAGGGTTTTTACCCTTTCAGTAGGACCAGCATAGTTTTCAAAATAATCGCTGAACACTTTCTCCCAGGGGTCTTCAAAAGATTGTGCTTCTCTGAGCTATGGTTTCCAATGCTGGTTCTGGAGTAGTTACAAGCCATTGACAGAGTAATCACAAGGCCGGATGGCTAGTCCTGTCGTCCTTGCATTTAGTTCTCTTTACATGATCCAATCCTGTCATCGATTTTCAAACTCTTATATATATATATATATATATATATATATATATATATATATATATATATATATATATATATATATATATATATATATATATATATATATATATATATATATATTGTGCTTTGAAATATTTAAGTAAATTTTTGTGTAAAAATGTAACAGGAAAATTGATACTTAAAAGTGTGAAAATCAAATTCACAGAGTTAGGAACATTAGTGATACTTTTTTTTTTTTTTTTTTTTTTTAATAAAAAGTTCACATCTCACGGGCATTGCCCTATTCGAGGAGAGGAACTTTCTAGGTAGTATATACCTAGGATCCCGAAGTGGGATCGAACCGGCGCCCTCAAGCACGTGAGTCAATCACCCTACCATTCGAGCCACGGTAGACGGCAATGACAATATTTGCGCATGTAAAATCGTTTGAATAGGTATCACAATAAACCAATACAAGCAGCGTTTAGAAGAGCAGCGAAAAGGCCTTTAATTCGAGAGACCGCAGCAACAAAAGAATTGAAATCGAAGTTAGACTTTCAAGAATTGGAGAAGCTGAGAAGAAATAAGCGAGAAGCAGACTCATTTCTCAAGATTTTCGGTCGCGACAACTACTACACTCTAGGTTTAAAAAAAAAGCAGAGCTATCTGGAAAATTCGAATTAGTTTCCCTTCGGAAAAGAAAATTGTATTTTAAATCAAACTATTGTATCGTCGTAAAAAAATTTTAAAAAATTTCCAAAGAAACATCTTGTTTCCACTAAATGAAGATATAGAAATAAGAAGCTTGATTTCTTTTTAATAAGAAATATACAGAGAACTTTTTTCTCTATTTAAAAAAGAGATAATTAAATCCAATGAGAACACTGAGAGATAATTTAAAGATAATGGAAAGTGTCTCAAGACAATTAACATATAAAAACTTCAAAAAACCTATATGACTACGATCCATATATTATATATATATATATATAGTATATATATATATATATATATATATATATATATATATATATATATATATATATATATATATATATATATATATATATATATATATATATATATATATATATATA
This sequence comes from Armadillidium nasatum, assembly GCA_009176605.1. NCBI lineage: Eukaryota > Metazoa > Arthropoda > Malacostraca > Isopoda > Armadillidiidae > Armadillidium > Armadillidium nasatum. Next base: position 11,338 of record SEYY01015204.1, on the reverse strand, counting down.
TATATATATATATATATATATATATATATATATATATATATATATATATATATATATATATATATATATATATATATAATATATATATATATATATATATATATATATATATATATATATATATATATATATATATATCCAAAAATATTTTTCTACTTATCATTAATGACCTCTTTAATACATTATCATTTATCACCTATCCACTCATATCCTGACGAACAAAACCCTTTGTTAATCCTTTCACATTGAAATACAACCACCATCTCAATAGCATTTAATTGACCAAAGAAAGGTGGTCTTTGAGCAACTGACCTCTTATCTTTATCATATTTCAAATAGGGGAAGAAAAAAGATAATCGTTTTCAATGTCTCAAAAATTTAATTCCTCTCTCTTTCTACTCGACACAACAACATTCCACACAACTATTGCATCCTCTTCGAAAACACTCGACTCAAACCATCATCTGTTCTTAGTATTCTATGGTTCTTTTTCTTCGTGATCTTTCTTCGAAGGATCACATTACTTCTCTTTCTAAGCAAGCTTATAAGAGGTTGGGTGTGTGGCGCCTTTGTGATTTTTTAATACCACCCCAATTGCTTGCTCTTTATAGGGTTTTTGTTCGCCCCTGTATGGAGTAAGAATCACACTTCTGGCTGGTTCAACACTTACAGCTCTTCTCGAAAAGGTGGAATTTAGGGTATTTCGTCAAATAAACTATTTTGCTCTTATTAACTCTTTCCAATCTCTTTCTGAAAAACTATCGCTGTTACAACTTACATTGCTCTTCTGACTTTTCATGTTGCATACCTCTTCCATTGAGAAGGGCTCGAGAGACACGACATTCTACACAGCTACATCCTTTCTCTGTTCAACACTCACACACCAGACTTTACAGCTATGCTCAATTTTACCTGTACTTTACTGGTAAAGGCTGAAACATACTCCCTTTGACTTGCATACTTTTAAACGTCGTGTATTGGGACATGTTGTCCATTGACGACCTGATTTCCGGTATTTCCCCAACTTTGGCAGTAATTGGTAGGCCTCGGGTCTTTGCCAACCAGAAGAGATATGGAAAATATATATATATATATATATATAAATATATATATTATATATATTATATATATATATATATATATATATATATATATATATATATATATATATATATATATATATATATATATATATATATATATATATATATATATATATATATATATATATATATATATTATATATATATATATATATATATATACTAATATCTATATATTATATATATATATATATATATATATATATATATATATATATATAATATATATTATATA
>SEYY01015204.1:0-2500 GCA_009176605.1 Armadillidium nasatum | reverse complement strand
TAAACATACGTGCGCGTACATTTGAAACATGTTCTTTCTTGGTTACCATGGAGACGTATTCGTTCGTATGTTTGTTTGTTTGAGTTGATGATAGACTCTGTGATATATGACTCAGTTCTATGGCTTATGTTGAAGTTTTCATGTCCTTTAGCTATTTATATTTGGTACTAGTATAAAATATGGCTTCGATTTCATGTGTAAACGGTACAGATAAATTTATCTGTATCGTTTATACATGAAAGCGAAGCCATATTTTATACTAGTGCCAAATATAAATAGCTAAATGACTTGAAAACTCCAACATACGCTTTAGAACTGAGTCATATATCATAGATAAATTTTGTTATATTTAAGACAGCTTCTTAGATAATTTTGTTATATTTGACAGTTTTTTAAATAATTTCTATCATAACGGATATTTATAATTAAAAAAAAGTACATTTCAAAGTATTCTAAAAAGATTGCTAATTAAATTATTAAATAAGAATGTTTTATGCATATAACATGATAAAATTGACATTAATCAAGTCAGAAATTCAATACCTTTTTCTGAGGGGCTGTTTACGAATATTTTCTTTACTCGTGAAGAATTTTTCTTAGAGGAAAACAAAACTCAATTCTCTCTTTCCAATCTTGTGACGTCAACGTTAAAATCATTTTACTCTAAAGGCAGTTCTATTCGAATTTCCTTAAGATCATATGCTAATTAAAGAAAGAAGTTTGAGTTTACAAAATGCATATCATAACTATCTAAATTTAATTTAAATCTACAAGTTTCACGTTTCTGAAAAAAATTATTTTCCCCAAAACGATTACGTCTCTGAAATATTATTTTTAAAAGAAACTGTACACCATTATAGTCAGAGAGATTGAAAATGATATCACAGTTATATGAATTAATGGTAACTGAATGTTTTCGATCGAGTAATTTTTTTCTAATGAGATACAAAACCCAATACATAACATATATTCAAAAGATATTTTCAATAAGGTTTAATTTTCAGACCTGAAAATATGAGATTTTGAAAACTCCGAAGCGTATCCTCATTAAATCGATTCTTTTTATTCTCCTTTACTCGTTTTATTCTTCGTAACTAAATTTTCCATCATCATTTCTTCTCTTCCTCTTAATATCTTCTTTGAAAACTCTCCCTTAGGCCAATAATAGATGTTCCTCTCCTTTTCTTTACACTTTTATCAAATACGTTCATCTCTTATCACGTCAAACTTGCATAAGGAAGAACAAGTTTACTTCCATTTTTTTTTTACAAAACGTATTTCACACAAAGGATTTTCATTGAATAAATGTCATTTTAAAACATTCAAATCTTTTTCTCTCTCTCTTTTTGTAATAATAATAATAATAATAATAATAATAATAATAATAATAATAATAATAATAATAATAATAATAATAATAATAATAATAATAATAATAATAATAATAATATAATAATAATAAGTATTATTTTTGTTATAATTATTATTTTTATTAATTAATTAAAAATTAAAATTAAAAAAAAAATAAAAAAAAAAAATAAAATAATAATAATAATAATAATAATAATAATAATAATAATAATAATAATAATAATAATAATAATAATAATAATAATAATAATAATAATAATAATAATAATAATAATGTCAAGTAGATCAAAATGGAGAATTTTCGAAAGGAGGAGAATAATAAACAATAATGATTTTTTTAATTAAAACATTTATATTAATAGGAATCTGAAAAATAAAAAAGTTTTTCAAAAGATTTCGTTAATATTTCATCATCAAAGTAAACATTTTAAGAAGTTTTAAGAAAAGAATTCTTTCATTGCCTGAAAGAGCAACAAATATAACCAAAGTTTATTTACTTTAAGTGAGAGAGAGAGAGAGAGAGAGAGAGAGAGAGAGAGAGAGAGAGAGAGAGAGAGAGAGAGAGAGAGAGAGAGAGAGAGAGAGGAGAGAGAGAGAGAGAGGAGAGGGAGAGAGGGGAGAGAGAGAGAGAGAGAGGGAAGAGAGAGAGAGAGAGGAGAAGAGAGAGAGAGGAGAGAGAGAGAGAGAGAGAGAGAGAGAGAGAGAGAGAGAGAGAGAGAGAGAGAGAGAGAGAGAGGAGAGAGAGAGAGAGAGAGAGGAGGGAGAGAGAGAGAGAGAGAGAGAGAGAGAGAGAGAGAGAGAGAGAGAGAGAGAGAGAGAGAGAGAGAGAGAGAGAGAGAGAGAGAGAGAGAGGGAGGGAAAGAGAGAGAGAGAGGGAGAGAAAGAGAGAGAGAGAGAAAGAGAGAGAGAGAGAGAAAGGGTTTTTAAATTATTTATTTTGCGAATATAATAATGTAAAAGAGTCCAGCTCACTTGGGACATTATTTTTAATGGACACCTTTTTAGATCTTAAATTATGAAGCCTTCCTTGCTCTATTTCCTTATAACCCTTTGACGGAGGATGAAAATACACCAGAGATGTTTTTATGATGCATATCATAATAGTATCTAAATTTGTTTTCAATTTATG
>SEYY01015203.1:152500-157500 GCA_009176605.1 Armadillidium nasatum | reverse complement strand
TATTATTATTATTATTATTATTATTATTATTAATATTATTAAACCTAAGCTGATTGCGGATGAGATCGGACGTGTTGGAAACATTTGGAATGAAGAAAAGAGAAGAGCAAGAGAAGAAATTGGAAATGATCTAAGATCTCTGTGGAACTGTTAGAAGAGGAAAGAAGATAGGCCAGATGAGTTGACGTCAGATATAGTTTAGAAGCGGCTAACTAAAGTTTTTAATAATTTTAAAATTTTAAAATTTTATTAAACCAAAATTTGAAATTAAATTTAATATTAAATAATAAAATAAAATTAATTTTATCGAACAAAAGAGGAGGGGCAACAAAATTTTGAACCAGGTTCTTTTTAACAATTAAAATATTTTCAATAGTCAAATAAAGAAGCTGTTAAGGAATCTCGGTGTGGTACAACAACATTACCCTAATTAATTCTTTTTCCTATACATCAAAAAACACTTAATTTGGAACTTAAAATAAGTATGCTGCTATGTAAGCAATTTCTGGCCTTGTTGTGGAGGTTTCGAAGCAGTTAGTCAATATGAAGGTAATCTTAGAATCTTTTGCTTCTCACTTACCTATACTGAAACAAGAGACTAACATCCCCCCCTTGAATGGGGCTTTGCCCGTGAGTAGCCTTTAAGTGTAAATATATATATATATATATATATATATATATATATATATATATATATATATATATATATATATATATATAATATATATATATATATATATATATATTAGTGATATTGGCGAAATTCCGCATCCGCGCATGCGGATGCGGAACATCCGCACCAAAATCAACATCCGCATCCGCATCCGCATTTTCGAAAATTCAACATCCGCATTCATCCGCACCAGAAATTCAACATCCAGCATCCACATCCGCATCCGCACTTTCAAAAATTCAACATCCGCATCCGCATCCGCATCCGCATCTCCAAAATTCGACATCCGCATCCGCATCCGCATCCGCAAATTAGAAAATATGACATCCGATCCATCACTAATATATATATTATATATATATATATATATATATATATATATATATATATATATATATATATATATATATATATATATATAATATAGATGGTTTACTTAGAAAAATGGAGAGAGAAGGGAAGAGTATTACGTGAGAAATATGGAGGGTGAATGTGAAGTGAATGTTTTACTTTTTTGCAGATGATGCGGCATGTGTTGGTGGCAGAATCTGGAGAAAAGATGAGAATACTTGTGAGAGAGTTTGAAGGGAAATGTGCAAACACGAGATTGAAATTCAATCCAGCGAAGAATAAAGTTATGAGGATTGGAGGTGGGGATGAGGAAATGTGGAGGGAGGAATTGGTTTGTAGAAGTGTGAGAATGGAAACTTGAGGAGGTGAATGAATTCAAATATCTAGTAATGTTGGGTGGGAAGGTAAGGGTGGGACGGAAAAAGAAATAAAGAATAGAGTGGTAGAAGGAATGAAAGTATTGGGGGCCTAAGAAAAGTATGGAAGAAAGGAAAAATTCGAAAGAAATAAAGATAAGAATGTTTGAATGTATGTGTTCACCTTCTGTATTGTATGGGTGTGAAACATAGATGATAAGTGCTCGGTCGAGAAAAAGTTTCAATGTCTTTGAGATGAAAGATTTGAGAGCGATATATAAATTGAGAAGGATTGATAGGATTAGAAATGAAAGAATATTGGAGATGTATAAATGGAAGAAGGGTGTAATTGATAGAGAGGAGGAGGATGTGCTAAAATGGTTTGGTCATATGTGAAGAATGAAATTAGGACAGAATGGTGGGCAAGGTACTTAGATTCCATGTGGATAGAGGTAGGGATAGGGGAAGGACGAAGTGGAGATGTATGGATGGAGTGAGAGAGATTTTGATGGAAGGAATTTGAGTTTAGACGAGGGTAGAAGATTTGAAGAGACAGAGAGAGATTAAGGGCAGTGGTGAAAGGGGTTGGAAGGGGTTGGTTGTAAGGAATTGTGGCAGGCACCACCCCACGAAAGTGGGAAAGGTGATAATGAAATATATATATATATATATATATATATATATATATATATATATAATATATATATATATATATATATATATATATATATTATATATATATATATATATATATATATATATATATTAGTGATGGCATACGCATTCGCATCCTGATCAAAATTAACATCCGCATCCGCATCCTCATCAAAATTAACATCCGCATCCGCATCCGCATCCGCATCCTCATCAAAATTAACATCCGCATCCGCATCCGCATTTTCGAAAATTCAACATCCGCATCCGCACTTTCGAAAATTCAACATCCGCATCCGCATCCGCATCCGCATCCGCATCCGCATCCGCAAATTAGAAAAAATGACATCCGATCCATCACTATATATATATATATATATATATATATATATATATATATATATATATATATATATATATATATATATATATATATATATATATATATATATATATATATATATATATATATATATATATATAATATATATATATATATATATATATATATAATATATATATATATATATATATATATATATATATATATATATATATATAATATATATATATATATATATATATATATATATATATATATATATATATATATATATATATATATATATATATATATATATATATATATATATATATATATATATATATATATATATATATATATATATATATATATATATATATATATATATTATAGGTGGACCAGACAGTAATTTTTTACTATCCGCAGATGCGGATGCGGATGCGGATAGTTTAATTTTTTAGAGTTTTTGCCATAAATTCTTGGAATTTTAAATATAATATCCAGAATCTATGTTACCAGGGTATGGGACGGGGACCCAACTCTTGGACACCCCAAAAACCTCTTTCCCCAACCTCCACCCATTTGGAAAAATAAGTTATATATATATATATATATATAATATATATATATATATATATATATATATATATATATATATAATATATATATATATATATATATATATATATATATATATATATATATATATATATATATATATATATATATATATATATATATATATATATATATATATATATATATATATATATATATAATATATATATATATATATATATATATATATATATATATATATATATATATATATATATATATATATATATATATATTATATAATATTATATATATATTATATATTATATATATATATATATATATATATATATATATATATATATATATATATATATATTATATATATATATATATATATATATATATATATATATATATATATATATATATATATATATATATATATATATATATATATATATATATATATATATATTATATATATATATATATATATATATATATATATATATATATATATATATATATATATATATATATATATATATATATATATATATATATATATATATATATATATATATATATATATATATATATATATATATATATATATATATATATATATATATATATATATATATATATATATATATATATATATATAGCCAGTAATCAGTATTACCTTCACACTTCACAGTTTCACATATTCCATTTGAAGTTAATAATTGGTAAGTTATTTTTTAGAAATAAAAGCTTTTGGGCTCTTTCAGGTGAAAGTTTGGTTCGCTTTTCGTCGTAAATGAGGCCTGCTCCACTGAAAAGACGCTCACTAGCAACACTAGTTGAAGGACATGCTAAATAAGTCCTTGCCAACTCATCAAGAAAAGGGAAACTTTTGCAATTATCTCTCCACCAAACCAGTTGGTCTTTATCTGCCTCCAAACGTGGGAGTTTCAGATAATTTTCAATAATCGATATTGTATCCTTTGACACTTCTGACTGTGATTCTTCATCGCTGCTGGAAGATAGAAGATCTTTCATTGATTTAGCAATGCTTAAGCTAACAGATTTTGTTTCTTTTGTATCTGAGAGCTTTGGCTTTTTCTTGAAAGGCGTTATTTTAGCTGTTTCTATCATCTCATCGCATAAGCATCCTAATTTGATTTTAACATTCTGAGAAACAAGTGGTTTAAAAAATTTTGTTTTGTACCTAGGATCTAAAAAGGTTGCAATTGTATAAGCATCATCATTTTCCAGGTTTTCAAATCTGTCGTTCATCTCCTTCATTAATGTTTCAGTCATCCTTGAAACTCCCTTAGACTTAATAACATTTGTAAACCCAACTTTCAGTGTTGAAACAATTACAATTTAAATTACCAGGGAAACTGATGTATATTGGGAGAAAACTGTATATATATATATATATATATATATATATATATATATATATATATATATATATATATATATATATATATATATATATATATATATATATATATATATATATATATATATATATATATATAATTAGAGGTAGACCGGATAGTAATTTTTTACTATCCGCGGATGCGGATGCGGTTGCGGATATCCAATTGCGGATATCCGCGCGGATGCGGATATTGGAAAAATAATGCGGATATCCGCATTTGCGGGTGCGGATGCGGATATCCGGTCCACCTTAAATATATATATATATATATATATATATATATATATATATATATATATATATATATATATATATATATATATATATATATATATATATATATATATATATATATATATATATATATATATATATATATATATATATATATATATATATATATATATATATATATATATATATATATATATATATATATATATATATATATCCTTTGATGAAAATGTTTGTATCGGAAATCCCCGATTAACGTACATTCTATTAATGGGTTTTCAATTTAACGAGCCGGATTTTCTTTTTTTTTTTTTCTTTCTTTTTTTTTATTTAAAAATTTAAAATGCATACACAAAATTAAACTAGAGTTAGAGCGAAAAAGTTTGTTTATTTTTTTTAACGTAGTTTATT